>PVJH01005884.1:0-107240 GCA_004026705.1 Nesogale talazaci
TGTCCCTTTCAAAGGACTTTTCTTTCCCAGTAACATGTCTAAAGTACAGAAGATGAAATCTCACCAATCCTCTCTTCTAAAGAACATTGTGATTGTACATATTCCAAGACAGAACTATTTGTCTTTTTGGTAGCCCATGGTATTTTCAATATTGTTCAGCCACAGTGGAATTCAAATTTAATGATTCTTCTCTGGTGTTCTTTACTCAATGTCCAACTTTCACATGCATATAAAGCAATTGGTATGCCATTGATTGATTCAGGCATACCTGAGTATGCAAAGTGACATCCTTGCTCTTCAATACATTTTTTTAAAATTATGCTGGTGATAGAGGTAGTGACCTGTTTCCAAAGAGATTGCAGAAGAGAAAACCCAGGGGAGTAGTTCGGCTGTGTTTTACGGGATGGCTCTAAGCAGGAATTGAACCGACAACACTCATGAACAAGTATTTTTTTCTTATTGGAGGCGACTTTCCAGCCCCTTTCTTGCCCAGTACTCCTGGGTGGGTTTGAGCTGCCGCTCTACAGTTCAAAAGATTCAAACTTACTGCCAGCCAATCCTATTCTGCTAATAGCAACCCCATGGAAGGTTCATGAGGCTCAATTCGTTACTACAGCAGAAAGACTCCTCTTTTGCCTGCAGAGCAGCTGGTGAATTTGACTCCTGACCTTTCAGTTTCCAACACAGCTCATAATCCACTCCAACACCAGAGTTAAGTACAAATAAATTATACTAACTAGGACGTACCAGTATACACATATTAGTTTTCTTTCTGACCATTTGGAAGTAGGTCCCACACATTGTGTCCATTTCCTCTTCTTACTTCTGTCTGTGCTCCTTAAGAACAAAAGTTGTGTCTTGTCATTACAGAATTCCAAAAGTATAACACCAATGCAATATATTTATCTAATATTCTAATGTCTTTCATTTTCTTAATTGTGTCTTTCATGGAATTTTGCTTATGCAGGACCCAACCCATGACCTCCTCTTGCACATAGTGGGCATGTCTCTCCAGTCTATCGTAATATGCATAGTCCCTTGACCGTTCTTTGTTTTCCAGGATATTGACATTATTGAAGACTACAGGTCTGATATTCTAGGAAATGTCCTTTAGTTTGAATTGGCCTTGTGTTTTCACATGATCAGACTTAAATAAGGAAACTCTGTTGGCAGAGTTGTTAAACATTCAGCTGCTAACCAAAAGTTCATGTTCAAACCTACTCTGAAATAAAGAGATGGCACTCAGCTTTTACCAAGATTACAGCTTTGAAAACACCTTCAAGCAGATCTACGCTATCCTGAGAATGTGGACTGATAGATTCAAGTAATGCATTTTTTTTTTTTTGGAACATGAATGATGCTGTGTTCTTCTCAAGACATCCATTATGACTGGAGACACAGTAAGTCTGCTTGCTCCATAGGATAATTTTCATCAGTGCTTTCTCTGCTATATTCTGTTTTTGTTGTTAGATGCTTTTGACAATTCAGCAAATCTATGTATAACAGAAGGGAAAACAGCCCAATGCTGCGCCAAGGCTCTTATGTTTATCCTATTGTAGTCATTTTGTCAATCTGTAATGCCAAAAGATGTCTTCTCTCTCACTGTTCCTCCACTTTGCCAAACATGATATTCTTCTCCAGGGGTTGGTCTCTCTTGATAACATGTCAAAAGCATATGAGAGGAAGTTTTGCCATTCATGTCTCTAATGGAGGTTTCTGGCTGTACTTCTTTCAAAACGGACTTGCTTGCTCTTTTGGCAGTCCATGGTATTTCCAATGTTCTTCACTAGGGTGAGAATTCAAATGCATCAATTCTTCCTTAGTGTTACTTTTTCACCATCCAACTTCCACAGTCATATGAGGAAATTGAAAATCTTCACAGTCACATCCTTGATTTCAATAGTCTAGAGAGGTCATATTCAGTACATTTACCCAGTGCAGTATGTCACTTGATCTTTTGATCGCTGCTCCCATGAATATTGATTACGGTGCCATCAAGACAAGATCCTTGATAACTTCAATCTTTTCTCCACTTTCCTATGGTGTTATCGATTGGTCCAATTGGGAAACTATGCCCACATCACCACACTAATTTTTAAAAAAATCTAAGCCAGGTTTAAGTTTTGTTTTGAAGATTCCCTGCCCCAATAAGATGAAGGGAGGGTATATATAATTAAAAGCCTTGTGTTCCATGTTCCATGGAAGAGTTTTATTCATCTTTTCATGGTTTTTGAAATTTTTTTATTCAATTAAATTGCAGAGAAGCTCATTTGCTTATCTAATGATTTTGGAGACCTTCCCCCTATTCTCATTGACTTGATTTTATTTCTTAAATTTTAAGAAAAATTATGATTCTGAAAATCATAATACACGGCTTTATGTATTATGTATAGCACACATCTTACCCTTCCATCCTGTTTTGCCCAGTCCCCACTGCTTCTAGGTACAAACCTCATAGTTTAAAAAATATTCTTTAGATGAAATAAATAGGCAAGGTATAAGTTGTTTCAAAATAAAAAGCCCCCAAAATAAATATATGTGCACATTTTCTTATCTCCCTTCTGGTGATATAAAGAGAGCATACCATATATCCATTCATTTACTTTTTTTTTTCACATAAAATGTCTGCTTTCACATCTGATCATGTAAATTGGCCTAATTCTTCATGACCGCTCCTTAGTTCCCTAACTTCAGTCCAAGAGTGGTGCGAGCGGTTAAGAGACTTAGCTGAAAGAGTTGTGCTTCAATTTACTCCTAAGTGCCTTCATACAGAAGCTTGGCACTGACAGGTAATAGCACAGCCTTGCAAACTATGGGAAGCAGTTCGACCCACATACGTGGGGTCGCCGGAGAGAGAAGCCGGAGAGAGAATTGTCTTAATGACCACCCCCAATGCTTCTCTAATGGGAATATACTGGGGTGCATTTGGCCAATCTCCTGCAGTTGGGCATTTAGGAAATCTCTAACTTTTACAATTATAAATAATTTCATCATGAATGACATTATGCATGTGTTCTTATACTTTTGGAGGTGCAATTTCAGGGAAAATGACTACCTGTATGACTGTGGGTCAAAGGGTTAGTGTGTTTGAAGTTTGTGAGATGACTCTATAGGAATTGTGCCATTTTGTAGTCTCGGCAAAAAGGCATATGAATGCCCATTTGCCCATAATCTTGTCTGCAGTGTATATCTGGTAGTTGAAATAGTATATTTCACTATAGTGTCATTTCTATTCCTCTTATTATGATAAAAATTCAACATTTTTCATGTTTAATGTGTGTATAAGAGAGAATATGTTTAGGTAACTTTTCTTTTTAATCCTTTCATCTACTTTTCCACAGAATTTCCAGTCTTTTCTTTAATCCTTAATTTTAAAAATGATTTATGTATGAGGATAAACCAAAAGGCATTCCTGCAAAATCATAGAGACCTTTAGTAAACAAAAATATGAAAATGAGAAGCTGTTGTTTCTTGACATACCTCTCATCTAGGTCTGAACACCCCTGAAAACTGGATTTCAAACTCTCTTTTTCCTGAATAATTCTGCACTCTTCAGTTTACATCACTTCAAAATGACACTCTGGGAACTCTTCAGAAACATAGATAGTGTTTCTTTACAATGTTATTTTTAGGGTTGGGGGATCTAAAATATGAATAGGATGTGTTTTCCTGACAATAGTCTCATACAGCAACCCTTACTCATCCTCAGAGAATGAGTTGGTACATGGTCTTGATGGAAAAAATTTCTTGGCATAATTCTCCTAACCTTTTTCTCAACAATGCTGAGCCCAATCTTCTCAAAACTTCTTCCGAATAAGCTCCAAGCTGTGTCCTTTTAGAAAATCTATCAGTTTACCCTGATGTTATTCCCCTGCACAACAGTTGCCAGAAACTTTTGAGCTGACATGCCTCTCTTGAATGTAATTGGCCCAGTGGATCTTCTTATAAGATATTGTTTTGCTTGGACCTTACTTTTTATGGAGGGACTTTCTTTTCAAGACTAAGACAAATGTACTACTTAGAGAATTTTTCTGCAGCCAAACACTGACCAGAGACATATGTATCAGCATAGACATGTGCATATCTTAACTAGCACCTCAAGTAGTAGTACTTTTTTTGACTTCTAGTTTGTCTTCTACTTGGCAGTACAAAACTGACAACAAAGATAAAAACAAAGTTGAAACTTCCTATTGTGGATGTGGTAGTTACATAATCTGGTGTCAATTTGAGGCGTAAGAGTGTAGAGGTGGAGGCTAGCCTGCCAATCAGGATATAGCCAATGAGGACTCTATATGGGCATGGCCTTCTCCTGAGGATTCTGGGAACTTCTGTATTTTCTCCTTGGAGGCAGGAGATAATCTCTCTCTATTTATTCCCTGTGAGACATCCCTGTGGAGAATACACTTGTAGAGAAGCTGATGGAGTCAGACTTCTCGAGCCGAAGAAGCCATGTGGAGTACTCTGTGGAGTACTCTGCCAGCCCTGAGATACTTACAATGCCATTGGATCCAGAAGACTTCCCACCCACTGACCTATGATCTTCCTGCATTTGGTGACATTGCATGTGTTTCATGTGTCTGAAGAGGGCTTTATAGATTGGTATCGGACCTGTGAGCCAATAGCGGGCTTATGAACTTGACCTGGAATGGGCTGGGATGCTTTCTCAACATTTAACTGTTCTTGTACATAAAGCTCTTTCCTATACAAATGAGTATCCCTGGATATGTTTTTCTAAGTCTACCTCCATTAACACAGTGGATGTTGTGGAATTGATACATTTGAATTATGGCATTGAAGAAAAATATGGAAAGTACCATGGACTGCCTAAAGAAGAAACAAATCTGTCTTGGAAGAAGGACAGCCAGAAAACTTCTCAGAAGTAAGGATGTTGAGACTTCATCTCATGCCAGGAGAGAGGACTCATTACAAAGGGAAAACATGTTGGTAAAGTGGAGGGGAAACAAGACCCTCAAGGATATGATTGCAATAAAATCCACACTTCAGCACGGAAGCAAAGTTCATTTTCATGACCTCAAGATCAAGATGCATCTGAGAATGACCATGATATTAACTTTGCTGAGACCAGCCCAGACTTTCAGGGCACTGTGCCTGAACGGGGGAGTGTAAGCACTCAGATCACGTAAATTACAAATAGAAGCCAGGATAGCATATTGTAAAGATCAGTCCCATCTCAGCTTGTGTGCAAATCAGAAATGCCAGAGAATTTTTCCATAGTTTTCTGTAATGTGCATTACAAAAGAGTCCCCAGATGGCAGATGGCTATTAGCTCACTGTGACCTATATAAATGTCAGATGTAAAACTATTGCCCCAGCAAAAATCTCCAAATAAATAACAACAGAAGGGATGGGATTCTGTTGTCATCAGTATTTACAGTTTATGCATTTGGACTCTTCTATGCTTAAGTCAGGTCTGAAAATGTTTTCATCCCACGAGGGAATTCAATTAACAAGAGTAATGCAGGAAGTGGAATCACACAAGACGAACTCACACAGATGAAGAATAGCTACCTACAAAAGTCAAAGCAATGTCTGGGAAAGGAGAAATGGCTTGGAGGCATCGCTTAGCTCACTTGTTAATTTTTAGTCTTAAGGTTAGATTTACTAAGCCAAAGGGATAGTTGCTTTCTCAATTTTCAAACTTAGATGACCCAAAACAGCAACATGATTTACTAGCAAAGGAAGATCCCAGATCATAAGAAATATGAAGTAAGTTATTTTTATATGAATTAAGAGAATCATTTTATCACATTTGAAATTCTTTGGGACTCTGCCTGCCAACTGCACCCCTACAAGGAACTGCTCTCCATGATGATATGTGTATATATATGTGTGTGTACACATAACTTTGTGTGTGTGGGTGTATATCTTTTTTTAACGTATCAGTGTTTCTAACACAGCTCAAGTTAAATCTGGTCCTCCAGATGAAAAACTAAAAAATTTTCAGTCAATCTGTTCTGTGAATTAAAATGAGCTTCCATTGCCTTGGCTTCACTGTATAATGATTCTGTTTTGAATTTTCTCCTGCTTTTAAAAAAATCTAGGCAGTTCTAGAGGGCAGCAGTTGTTTAGTGGTAGAACTATCATCTTTCATGCAGGTGCTCGGTTCAAGAGTCAGTCAGTGCATATATTGCAGCCACCACTCATTCGTCAGTGGAAACTTAGGTGTTGCTGTAATCGTGCTGAACGCCTTTCAGTAGAGCTTCCAGACTTGAAGAAAGGCTAGACTAGACTAGAAGAGAGACTAGGAGGAAGACAGATGACATACTTTTAAAAGTCAGCCTATGAATCACAACTACCTGATACACAATCCATAAGGGACTGGTGCAGGGCCAGGCAATACTCTACTACTTAGTGCATGGAGTTGCCATAGGGACTGATTAAAGAGCACTTCTTAAGAACAATAGATATGGCTGGGAGCTGAGCAGTTTAGCTGGAAAGGGTTACCTCTGAACCTTGGGCAAAAGTTTCACTAAATAACTGAGCAGTTTCAAAGAAAGGGTGGCATTTAATTCAATTTAGGACCTAGGACAATGCTACACTTTTAATAATTTCACAAGAGGGGCAGGCATTAACCAGAAGTAGCCAGCTCAAGTCACAACATAGGTTGACTTATTTACAGATGATTTTTTAAATACCAGGAAAAAATCTTATTTAGACAATACTCATATAGATGTCTGTGCAATAAAATTGTTCTAAGAAATAAACAAAGCCAGAAGGTAGAAAGTATAGTGAGGCGATCCTTGGAATTCAATAGCATTTAGTTTTAAAACTGGTTCTCCTTATCAACTAGCGATGACCGTAAGCCACTAATGTCTCATTTGAAGAATGGAAATAAAATGCTTTGCGAAGTTATTGCCAGAATCAAATTATATTTTTAAAAATGCAAAGTATCTAACACATTGCCTTGATAGAATAGAAACATAATTTTTACTTCTCATTCTTAAGAACATGCAGATCCTACTTCAAATCTGTTGCACTCCATTCTTCCTTGGTTTTAAGTCAACAACTAAGAAAAATGAGCTCAAAAATTAATTTCCAGCAAAGTTTTTGCTAGCAACTGACAGCTGACAGATTGCAATACTTCTATACATACATTTTGTGGGTCCTGCTTGAAAATGGAAGTTTTTGATCCAAATGTTGTTTTTGTTTTTATTTAAATTTTTTAAAAAGAGTCTGCAAATAAAATCTCTGCTATGAGGTTTGTCTTAATATTTAGACTGGAAGAAGAGGTAGACATTCTCAAAGAAGCTTCCCAGTTCAGGTGTGCACAAACCCTGGAGCAGAAGACCCCAGTGTATGTCACCCCACAGAGTGAAGGCTGACATGCCTGTGTCAAGTAGTGTTATTCATATGCATTGAAGAGAAATCAGAGGTTCACAGGGGGAAGTCAACATATTTTCATTTAACTGCAATTCAAACCCAAACCAAACTCACTGCCATCAATTTGATTTGGAAAAAGCCAATGACTCCTAGACAATATTGATATCAATGTATCACATTCTCTCCTCCTCCTCTCTCCAACACAAGGAACTTGCTTGTGGACACTTTATGTGCAAATCTCTCATAAAAGCAAACCCGTCATTGTTCCCCTGGTGTCACCTTCTGAAATACCACTCACATCATGGAAAAACTTAGGGGGAAAATGGGCCCGAGAGGCTCATTACTAAAGCTGAACTCACTCTGAATACCACTCACACTCTGAAATGAGTTTTGAAGCTAAAGCTCATTTATTGATTCAATAGTTGTTGGCAAAATGATATTACATGCCAGCATCACATTAGATCCTGAGGGGCTACAATAAGATGACTCAGTCTAGATGTTTAGAAACTTATTGACATAGAGGAGAAAAAGCGAACTTGTTACCATAATACCAAGTAGCTGTTTTAAAGGGGTTCTGAATTAAAATGAAGCAAAGAAGAAATGCATAAATCTCTCTGGGGGAGCAGAGGAAAGTTTCAAAGGAGGTGTGCTGTCTAAGCTGGGAATTAATGGATGAATTTGCAAAGTGGTGAAGGCCCAGAAAGAGGACGAGCACAAGCAAAACTGTGATGCCAGAGAGGGGACAGGCATATTCTGGGCACTGTCAACATCCTTGGAACATTTCATGGATGTACAGGGATGGGCCAAGACCACAGAACTGGCCAAGCAGCACAGGATCTGATCATGAGAGGGTCTCTATGCTTTGTAAAGGTGCTTGAGAGTCTACTCCACGGGTCCACAGTTTGAAATAGTATTCTGCCGGTTCTAACTTGAGATAAATTCTAGATTGGATCGCTTTGTACCTCTTCTGGTACTCTCTTGGTCTAAGCGACAATCATCTCTCATTTGGTTGTAGAGGATAGTCTCTTCCATGGTATCTCTGCTACCGCCTAGGCCTCCCTCTAGTCTTCTGTCGATAAGACACAGGGAGGGCACTTTTGAAGTAAAAAGTGAATCACGACATTTTTCAGCTCAAAATTCTCAGGTGGCTTGTGTTTTACTCAGAGTACATGTTTACCCAAGTGCACACCATGTTCAATGGGTCCTGACCTCACCACCTCCAGACCTTTCTGAATTCATTTTCTAGCACTTCCTCATCACTCACTCACCTCCAGCTGCACTGGTCTCCCAGTACTACCGCAGACTGATAGCACCTTAGTTGCCAGTCATGTCCATTTGTCTTGTGTTACCTCCTTCAAGTCTCTGAACAAATATCAATTTAGGGTGGTCATCCTTAACTAATCTATTTTAATTGGTAATTCCCTCACCACCATAGCTTTTCCTCATTTTTTCCATGCAGAATTTTTCCTACCACTGTCATAACTGTTATACATTCACCTACTATCTTTTCACATATCTGCTTTCAGAGCAAACATAGTTGGAGTATGTACTTTGGCAGCAAGGGCATCAGTCTCTCCTTGAACCTTAATCTGGTTCCAGTGTTTACTGCAGTTCCAATACTTGGCACTCAATAAATATTTACTTATAAATATTTATTTATTTTTATAAATAATTTATTTATAAATATTTGGTGAATGAGTGAATGAAGCCCATTAACAGGAGAAAGGGAAGAACAAAGAGATGAGGCATAATACTTTCTTTTCCTGATTTCGTCCCTTTCTCAAATTTTTTCAAAGCAAATAACACTCCACTGTTTAAAAAAATGTAGATAAAGGAAATGGCTATCATGGTCCTGAAAATTCTGAGCAGTGTGATTTGAAAAATGACATAGCAAAGATCACAGTGAGAAGTCTAGTTTTACAATCCCTTTGCTAAGAGGGAAGGATTGAGCAGATGTTATGGGAACATTAGATGAACGAGATGCGTGTGAGATGCATTAAGGAGGAAGAACTCCTAGACGTGGGTGTGGAGCAGGTCAAGACAGGAAGATATCTACAAATGATTCTTGGTCGCTGGCTTGAGTAAATTCAAGAAAGGTGACAACATCCAGTGAATAGTGAGGACAGATGGGAGCAACCTGGAGTATGTTTCAACTTGAGCATCCCGTGGAATAGCCAGGGGACATTGGTCATCTAGGGAGGTAAATACCTAGATGATCAAGAGATTTAGAGCATAAGAGACTTCAAGTCCACTCTAAAAATAAACAATTAAAATTCTACTGGACATACATGAGATCCTCATATATGAAAAAATCAACTTGAAGGCAGCCAGATTATAGAAGGATTAGCCTTTAAGAGGTCAATAAATGTATGAATTTGACTGCAGTTATTCAAGGAAAGTATGTGGAAGGAGAGGAGAGAGCCAGATAATTAATGAACGGGGAGAAACTTGCCAGACAGCAAGTGACTAGCATCCTACAGACCTGAGTTTTGTTGGCTTTCTTCTCTGCCAAAGTATGCGAGTAATAATACACACCACATAGGGTTGCTACAGAACTTAAGTGGGAGACACTATACAAGGATCTTCAAAGAGTTCATGAAAAAAAATCCCAGAGTTCTACAAATGTTTTGAAGTGCCCTTGTATCATACCTAGGACACCGAAGCATTAAATAGCTATTAAGAGTGGTTAGTTAAGTGCTTTGGAGTCCGTTCTGACCAACAGGGACCTATAATTGTAGAATGAAACACTGTGCCAGCCTCACCACTGCTGCTACAGTTAAACCCATTGTCCCAGACACTGATTCAATCCCTAGATGGCTCTGCTTTCTTCTGGATCTTTGCCAGGGACTCTTCCAAAGTACAGACAAAGTCCCATCAACTTGACTGCTAAACATTCTGGCTGTACTTCCTTCAAGACAGCATTGATTGCTCTTCTGACAGTCCATGGTCTTTTTTTTTTCTTTGTGACCATGAAAATTGAAATGCATCCATTCTTTTCAGTTTTCCTTATTCATTGTCAGGCCTTCACATGTACCTGAGATGTATTTCAATGGAAAATATCAAGGTGTGGGTTCAGCACAGCAGAGGCTTCAGAGTGGTATCTTTATCTTTAATACTTTAAAGAAGTTTTGTGCAGCAAATATGCCCAATGCAATATTTTGATTGATTGCAGTTTCCAGGAGCACTGGTTGTGGATTCAACTAAAATACATTCCCTAGCAATTTCAATCTCGTCTCTATTTACCATTAATCCTCTTGGTCCAGTTGTGAGTATTTTGGTTTTCTGCACATTGATTAACAGCCCTCCTGAAGACGGGCAAGACTGATTTTTATCAGCAAATGCTTCAAGTCCTCTTGACTTTTTGCAAGCAAGGCTGTGCCATGTACATATCACCATTTTGGGAATGAGTCTTCTCCTAAACCTGATGTGGTGTTCTTCTTTATATCGTGCTCAAAAGATTGTTTGCTCAACATTCAGATTACATAACTATGGTGAAAGGACAGAGACCCAAGCCCCACTTTTCCTGATTTAAAGCCACACAGTCTCTCCTTGTTCTCTCCAAGCAGCTGCTTCTTGAACTGTGTATAGCTTTTACATATGAAGGGCTTTACAATGAGATGTTCTGGAATTCCTATTTTAAACAATGCTACCCATGATTTGTTATGATCCATTTATTTGAATGCCTTTTAAAACAAAAGTAAACACCCTCTTGTTAGTCTTTCAGCCAAGATCCAAGTGATACTGGTAGCAATGATCATTATGATCTTCCAAATCTGCCTTGAATTTCTGGTAGTTCCTGTTAATGTACTGTGGTATCTGTTTCTGAATTATCTGCAGTAGAATTTTACTTGTATGGGTTATTCATAATATTTTTGATAATTTCAGCAGAGTATTTTCATAACATTGTTATGTGGCATACATATATCAGAAAATGGAATCAAAGAGGTTGACTCTTACTTTGAATAACAATGTGACCAGAGTAATAAGCTGCTAATAAAACAACATTCAAAAATTATGTATGCCTGAGTAATTTACACCTTTGGGTTGTTGAAAGTAATGAATGATGAATGAATCTTGAATTGAGACATCTACTTTAAAGTCTCTTGCATATATAACTAGAAATGGACTTGCTGGGCCACATAGGAATCCTATGGTTTACTTTTTCGCTGGATATACCATTTTACACTTCTACTAGCACTGGATGGGGGTTTTCAATTTTTTCCACACCCTTGCGAATGCCTGTTATTTCTATATTAAAAGCAATGGGATGCACACACACAAATATTTATCACTTCAATGTCTTAAATATACAGAGCACTGAAATGAATTACATTTATCGTGTATTTTTAAGAAAAATATGGCACATACAAAAGGTCAAGTTCTATATGATCCCACTTATGCCAAATATCCAGAAGAGAAAACAGAAAGATAAGGCAACGAGCTGCTTCTGAAATCAGTCAATGAAAAAGTCCGGTCTACAACTGATCATGGTGGATGTCCAAGGCCCACCTAGCTTTCTGTCCTCCCATGCACGGATCAGGGTCCAAATCAACAAGAAGAAATGGCAGATATACAGATATAGAGGATCATTTGTTTTTATTAAGAATCTCTGGTGTCAAAGTGGTGTGAGTCCACATTTGGTTCATGGCAGAAGTGATTATCAAGGAACAGAAGGAAAGCAGAAGCCCTAGAGGTGCTGTCAGGTAGAAACTGGACAACTGGCCACAAGGTTGGCAGTTCAAACCCACCAACTTCTCTGCAGGAAAAAGATGAAATTATCACTCCCTGAAAACTTTACAGCTCTGAAGCCCAACCCAGGGTCACAATAGATGGAACCTGCTCAATGGCAGTGAATTTGGCTTTGAGTTTGAGGAGGAAGGGATGGGGCAGATTATTGCTTATGAGGCATGAAATATTTGTTTGAGATGATGAAAAACTTTGATATAGTGGTGATTGGGGCACAATTTGGTAAATATATTGTTACTAAATTATACATATCAAAATGACAAATATTTGGCTAGTTTACCACAATAAAATAAGTTCAGTGGCTTAAAAAAAAAAAAAAGCAAAACCCTATTTAACCAAAATGTGACCAATAAAAAAATCTGCTTTCTTGCATTACATCGCATGGTATTGGTGATAGTGAGAATGCAAAAGGGACCCCAGCCATTGCATTTGATACAGCCTCATGCTCTTCAGTAGAAAGCTACATGGAAATTATAAAAAATAGTTACAATTAGAATCAATATCAAATAACTTAATTATGACACTATTTTCATGCTGTATCAATATAATTATGTAACAATTAAAGGATATTATCTAATCAATTTTATATACCCATTCCTTAGGCCATGTTTCCTCATTCAACCATTACTTTAACATTAATAAATATAATTGCACAATGACTGAATAAACCCCCAAATGCATTTTCTTTACACCCTTCATCACTGAAACTGACTAGCAAGCTCATAGCCTTACTCCAAATTAATTCTTTTTCTCTTCAAAGAATCCTATTTTGAGTTTAGTCATAAATTGCTGTTTCTCTAATGAGAATGCATTTATAAGATTTCTGGGCTCTGCTACTAAATGACCAGTCTGCAATTTTTCTTGCTCAAATGACCTCATTTATTTAGAGCCAAAAAAAAAAAAAGAGTCCAGTGGCCTCCCCTCCCTCTTAAAGTCTCCTGTTCTAGAGAACAGAAATCCAATGAGAATGCAGCTACATCCCCCAGCCTGGGAGCAGGATTTTAGAATATTAATTTCCTGCGCAGTGTGTCTTTGTTCTCCTGGCAGTAAAGATAGAGTTAACAGGACCAAGAAGAAGCAGAGGAAAGGTTTCCCTTGCGTGTTCTTCTGGCAGGCCTACCCTTCACTTCCCTGTCTATTTGCACAATCATAAATTCTGAACTCAGGAGGATAATCCCAGCCAAAGTCTACATGTGCCGGATATCATAATGTAAACTGCATATGTTGCGCGAAGCTGTTAAATGGAACCAGTGAATGAAACTACGGCCAGCTCCGGGTTGGGCCCCTGGATTTCCCTCTCTTCCTCTGTCAACTAAGGCTGTTCCCTTGAATTCCAACTTTCTGACATGACCATAAATAGGGTAGCTTGCCTACCAGGTCCTCATGACTAACACTCTCAATGGCAGACTTAAAATTCAGACTCAATTACAGAGCACAAAGGGCCAGGCCTGCAGCACCTCTCCATCCTCATAATGCCCAGATGGCGACATGCAAAAGGTTCTGCAGATCCACAGTCTTCCAGTCAATTCCAACTCATAGGAGGCAAACTGTTCCTCAAGATTGCAAATGCTATATATATTTTTTCCCAAATCCAACAGCCTCCTCTTTCTTTTGAGGAATGGCAGATGAACTCAAACCACTAACCTTTTGGTGACCAGCCAAATATTTAGCAACTATTCCATCAGAAAGCTTCTTTGATAGTCTCTGTCGACAGACCAAAGGGGTGCACATCTGCCTGCTTGCTCCTTGGCTATTTATCCATGTCAGGCGATGCTCACAGAAACATATGGCCCTGTTATGGGTTGAGTTGTGCCCTACCCTCACCCCCAAATAGAGGTATGTGTTGAAATCCCAACCCCTGTACCTGTGGTGGTAACCCGCTTCTGAACAGTTTCTTTGTTATTTTAATAGGGTCCTACCAGTGAAGTGCCCTAAACCAGTGAAGTGCCCAAATTGTAATCACTTCTGATAACATTAGACAGGAAGAAAGAGACACTATCTGATCAGGAGGAAAACAGATTATGCTATAAATCCAGAAACTCCAAGGAAAGCCTGCGACCAGGCTACTAGACACCCAAAGAGTACCATTCCCTAAAGCCTTACCCTGAATTTGGATGCCTAACTACCTTCACTGTGATTAAAATGCATTTCTGATCTTTAAATCAATCCACTTGTGATATTTCTGTTACTTTAGAACTAGAAAAATAATGTGACCCTCTGTCTGCTTCTCTTCTTCTAGCTTCCCTTTATCTATAGAATTTTCCAAACACTGTTCTGGGCCTGTGTTCCATCTTCAAGTCTGTATCTTGGTAGCTGGGTTCAGGCACGCCATAGCCTGCTAACTTCTAAACTCTCAATATTTCTCCTCAGAGTCTAGCACTCAGTTCTGCAGTTATTGAGAAAGGTCACTATTGAGTTCAATAAAAGTTTCACTCTGGAGAGAAGGAAAAACTATACTCCTAAAGACCAACTGCAAATGCTTTAAACCTACTAGTCTGTGTTTTTGTATTAAGTTGTCCCCAAGAGCTGTCATACCCCATGGTATCTTCTCTTTCCCAATGCTGGATTTGAATCGGACTCAGTTATATGGACAAGTATTTTTAGCCAAAGACCATACTTTCAGGGATCATTTCTACAATGTGTTACAAGTATTTTTAGCCAGAGACTTGAGAAATACCAATTGCAATGAGTACAGTGTTTTTATTTCCATTATTTAGAAATTGACAATCTTGAAAAGTTTCTCTCACCGAAAATTGCATGAGGAAGGAAAAAAAAGTGATATGATAATTCTAAGGATTTCATTCCATTTGGCATACAACTTCTGGTTTATTATCATTTGAGAAATGAGCCCATGTAGATCAGGCAGCCAAGACACAGAGAGGAAGATAGAAACATGTCGGGGTGCAAAATACTGCTATCCCACAGCAACAAATATGAGATAAAGTCAGGAAGAATTGTTCTTCGAGTTCCAGTTCATGCATGTACAAGTGCACTCTAAATAGCATGTCTAACCATGTGTCCACAATCAGTGGATGACTACAGACAAGTTTGCTCAGTGATACATTTGGTTTGATTTCTTAGCAAAAATCCAAAACCAAACTCCCTAACAATCGTATGGATTCAAACACATAGAGTTCATATTATAGGAGAGACTCAACTGTGCCTGTTGATTTCTGAAACCATAACTCTTTAAGAGGGCAGAAAGCCTCATCTAGCTATGTGAGCAATGCTGGTGCTTGCAAAGTCCAACAGTAACTGACTACACCATCAGGGCTCCTCATTGGTCTCTGACTAGAAGATCATCCAGTCCAAACAGTGACTTCTGCAGGGATCGATTCTCTGCACCGGTAACATACAAGAAAAAGAACAGCCCAAAGGCTACAGTGACTGTCTTTTGTGATTCTGAGATGATAATCTTGATAGATTTTTCTCAAAAGACAGGACAATCTAGAATCTCCTAGGAAAATTCTTTAAGAGAAAATTGAAAACTGTATGGTGACAAAAAGAACAGGAAAATTGTCCTGAGAATTTTTGTTCTCATCCTGACAATACACCCCCTCAGTCTTCTAGGATGGCAAAGGCATGGAGGGAAGACTGTAGACAATGGCCATTTCCCTGAGATACCTGACGCTGCTGCCCACTTGACAGCCCCAAAAGAAGCCCCTTGGGTTTCCTTTTGTTCTTCAAAAGAGCATCAAAAAAGAACACAATTTGAATCTGCTATGGGTGTCCAAATGATCTGTTTAGCATGGTATATAAATTGAAGAATTCAGAATTAAGTATATAGGCCTAAGTGAAGGCCAAGAAGCCATCGTCTCACATTTTGATATTTTTAGTTTATAAAGGTTTTAAGATTGTCCAGAAATACTTTTTGATTAATACCTTCATGCTGTATTCCTATTCCTGTTCTGTATTGCCAGAAAGCTCTTCATGGGTGCCTGGCTCCTCTGGGGTGACACCTTGCATAGATCCAGATGCTGTGTCTGCACTCTAGCCTCCTCTTGTCACCACGACTCTGGGGCTCATGGGGATCACCTGATGGGATAGTTCCAAGTGGGTCCCCTATAATCCTTCTAAAGATGGTGTCAGATTTCTTCCTCTCTCAAGCTTGCTCAGCTCCTCTCATTCTCCTCTGGTCAAGGGATTAAATGATTAAGTGACAATAACAGAGGTTAAAATAAAGTCAAACGTGGTTATTGCAAAAGAACAGAAATATTGTTAAAATATAAGAAAATGAAAATTCCTCACAAACTCACTATCTAAAGATAGCTACTTTTAATATTATACAGTATATTCTTCCATTTTTTCATTTTAAACTTGAAAGAACCAAAGAAAGAGTACAAGCCTTGAGTTGAAATATTGAAAAATTCTGTAGGCAAAATAATGATCTTTGCAGTAAGAAAAGAGGGAAGATGGAAGGAATAACCAAAGAGACAATACCAAAAAGAATTGATTGACATCCAAACACCTCTAGAGATAATATATAACCAAGAATTGATGGTACCAAAGGAAGAAGGCCAAGCACTGAAGTCATTGGCAAAAAAAAGCTCCAGGAATCAATGGAGTACTTACTGAAATCCTTCAATCAGATGATGAAATACTGGAAGTGCTCATTCACCGATGGCAAGAAGTTTGGAACAGAGCTACTTGGCCAGCAGACTGAAAAAGATCCATATTTGTGCCCATTTCAAAAAAATGTGACTCAACAGAATGTGGAAATTACCTCCACAACCCTCAAAATCAATAACTTCACATGCAAGTAAAATTTTGGTGAAGATAATTCAACACCAGTTGCAGGAATACATCAGCCAGAAGCTGCCTGAAATTCAAACTACCTTCAGAAAATGGTAGGGTACAAGGGTTGTCCTTGCTGGACAGATATCAGATACACCTTGACTGAAAGCCTAGAATACCAAAATGCAGTTTCCATATGTTTTACTGATTATGCAAAGGCATTCATCTATGGGCATCAGGCTTATTACTGGTTTACCATACTTACTCAATCTTTATGCTCAGAAGATAATCTGAGCAACTGAATTATAGGAAGAAGAGAGAAGCTTTCACATTCAGGGAAAGACTTAGTAACAACCTTTAACACACAGATGACCCAACTGTGGTTGCTGAAGTGAAGAGGACTTGAAGCATTTACTTGTGACTCCTTCAGTCTGGATTGTAACTCACTGCAAAAGAACAGACCTACTGGCACCAAAGAGCAACTACAAAAATGGGAGGTGTGTGCTTGTTTGGTCTTAAGACTGGGAATGGCTTACTTCATTGATTCAGAAGGTGGAGCTAATCATTAATCACCCCAAAGAAAGAAAAAATACAGGTTTCCTGATTATCTTTGCTAGTGGGTGATTCAGCACTAATAGGGAGATATGAAGGTACCAGGTTAGAAATAATTTAGAATGGGTTGGCATTTCTGCTAATAGATATTTCTTAGCTCTGTGGAGGCAGTTAGAAATTGTCGAGAACCATCCTCTATTCCCTGTTGTCTGTGCCACGAGTAAGAATTCCCACTAGCTGATCTTGGGGGAACTGCTCATACCAAAGGTAATCTAAAGGGGTGTCCTTCCAGGCCATCTCACAGCAGGTGCACACTCTAGCTTCTACTGCTTATACTGTGTGGAGTACCTGAAGGGGTTGGGGCCTTTAGCTTTCTGTCCTGACAAGCTAGATTTCTAGCTACATTTTATGCAATAAAATATCCTCCTGGTTTCTGGAGCTTGTCTTACCTCCTTGTCTAATGTATAACACAGAATTACTCCAATTGTTTTTGTTGCTATTTTTTAAAAATAAATTTTAAAACAAAATATTTTTACAATATTTTAGGAGGAGGTTAGCTACAATATATTTAAATTCTTTCTTGAAAGTTTGAAAACACACTTTAGAAAGTGCAAAACACTACATTTGAATGCTCTTTCTTCTAAAATTGATACACTTTTAACTGTCACCAAGGTTTTAAATGAGACCAGTCAAATTTACTTCCTTCTTTTTTTCTCCATATCTCAAAACACCCTCCAAGTTTTTCCAACATTGGCAGATAAGTCATTCTTTCCTGGTTCCATTAGCAGAATCACACATTAAATTTCTTTCTCATGCTGCTACCTCACTACAATATAGTAGCCTTCCTAAAACATTGGCAGCTCCAAATTTCAGCTGGAAAATGTTCTAATGCTTTTTATTTGTTTCTTTTTATTTTTCACTACTTGGTCCTATCCTTCATAGTCAGTCTTAATTTAATCACTGCCTGATTTAAATCCTCTTCACCTCCCCACACTATACCTGTGGCACTCAATGCTCAGTTTTAATTACAAAGTGTTGTCCATACTCTTTTCCCAACTGAGATTGTGTTCCACTTTGCCCTCTCTCTGACTGAAAGCATTTGGAAGACAGGGATCACATCTTATTTATTTTCATATGTCTGCAGCAGCGAGCAGAGTCACTGGGTCACAGTATTAAGAAAAGGCTTATTGAGTTGTACTGATTTCTAACTTTTATATCTCTTCGAGTTCAGTGTGATGCCATCATCTGTGACATCTGTAACAAATACTCAAGACATAGCCATCGATTCAAGTTCTTGCTTTCCATAATTACTTTCAAAATTTTTCTTTGGGACATAATTTAGATCAATTTTAGTAAATGTTTTATTGAAGATGAAAATAAAGAATAATCCCTGCAGGGTACTAAGATCAATATTTACACATATAGCTTTATTAATTATATTATCCTAGAGTTAAATAACTTGCTTTTGCCTATTTGATTTATAAAAGATGCAATGCTCTAAGTTAGACTTCTACTGCAATTCACTCTCTTTCTCCTCCTCACTCCCCATCTTTTGTTTAATGATAGATGCAGTTGGGTATCAATGTAACTTCACCAAGTGTCAATCGGATGTGAGTTATGGAATAAGGGATATATTCTAGCAACTAATAACTGTGCAATGGGAGAGTAATTGGGGAGGACATCTCTGAGTTGGAGACTAGAGGAAGAGAGAAACCTCTAATGGATTACTTTGAGATGCAAGGTATATCCAATCATTAAAGTAGGTCATGGAGGGAGAAAATGTATATTATAGACTAGGAGTTCAATTCTGATTAGAAATTTGAGGTCCCTGTTGTGTATTTACTGATGCATGAGGAACCATGTTGTGTATTTACTGATGCATGGAGACAATGCATTGTTGTACTCCTGAATGTCATAAAGTACTTCTTTTGGTCATCTCTACCTTGTTCTGTTCTCTCAAATAAGGTCACTCTGAGTTAGAATTGACTCAGTGGTACACAAGAGCCACAATTTGTAAGGCAGTTCTAGAAAGTGTTAGCTAAGCCAACAATCAAACAATCAAACACAGTTCACCCTGGTTAATTTTACATCCACATCTGCACATGTTCTAATTATATTTAACTTATAAAAGCAGTAGAATCAATATGATGAAACTATTTCTCATACAACTTAAAGGTATCTCTCAAATCAGAAGAGGACATCTAAGTCCCATGCCACATTATAAATTTTGAGGTGCTGTTCCTCAAACATAATTAAGGAAATAAAGAATAATACATTTCAGCCATCTTATGCTATGGCATAGGTGAATGATAGAGTGAAAACCAAACAAACAAAAAGGAGAGCGTAGATAGCTAGAGAGATGCTGTTGCTATCAGGTGCCAGGCAATTGGTTCTGACTCATCGTGACCTCATGCACAACAGAACAGAACACTGCTTAGTTGTTCCAATGTCTGAGCCCATTGTTGCAGTCAGGGTCAATTCAGCTCACTGAAGGCTTTCCTTCGTCTCACAGCCCCTCTACATTCTCAAGCATGATGCTCTTCTCCAGAGGCTGGTCTCTCATGACATGTGCAAATTATGTAAGTTGAAGTCTCACTATCCTTACCCCCAAGGAGCACTCTGTCATACTTTTTCCCAAGACATATTGGTTTGTAGCAGTCCTTTAACCTTTAGCAGTCCAGCCACAGTATTTTCAGTATTGTTCTCTAGCACCTCCATTTAAATGCATCAATTCTTCTTAGGTTTTTCTTCTGCAATGTCCAACTTTTACATGCATGTGAGGCAACTAAAAATTCCCTAACTTGGGTCAGGCACTCTCTAGGCCCCAAGGTAACATCTTTGCTTTTCAATACTCTAAAGAATTCTCATGAAAGAGATTTACATAATGCATCCTGTCTTTTGGTTTCCTGGCTGCTGCTTCCATGGCAGTTATTGTGGATACAAGCAAGAGAAACACATGGCAACTTCAATATGGTCTCCTTTTATCAGGACATTACCTATTAGTCCACTTGTGAGACCTTTGTTCTTCTTTACTTTAAGTTTTTATCCATACTGAAAGCTTCAATCTTTGATCATTAATAGCAAGTGAAGATAGATAGATAGTAGATAGATAGATAGATGGAAAATGTGAATATATGTATATAAATGTAAAATCAATATAAGTATATGTAGCTTTCATCTTTAACCATTTGGTTGCATCGTCACTGCAGATATTTTTTAATGCCCTTCTTCCTTTTAGTCTATATTCACTTTTCCTCAGCAAGTATTGCTTTCTTGACTAAACACAAATGCAGTATTTCTATCTAGAGGGTCTGAGGGTTGGAAGTCCTGCTCACAATAGGAATTTACTAAAAGGAGCTTTGATAATGGTGTGGAATAAACAGTGGGTGGCTAATGGCATGGTCAAGAGTTCAAAACCACCAGCCAATCCTCAAGAGAAAGATGCAGCTCTCTGAAGGATTTCCAGCCTTTGTAGTTAGAAAAGCAGATACACTTTGAGGAGGTGAGGCTAGACAGAAGTGAGAAAAGCAGCTATCAGGATACACATACTTATTTACACAAACTTATGGAGAGGAATTTCTGGGTGTAGGTTCAGATACATACATACGTGAGAAGTAGATACCATTAGAGCTTAAGGTGGCTCCGTGGCAGGGGTGGTGGTGGTGGTGGCGGTGATTTCTAGTGTCAGAAACTCCCTCTCAGGGTCAGGTCAATTCTAGGCCCTATAGGGTCACGATGAGTGGATTTAGCAGGTAGTTAATTTGCTGGTATCAAATTTTTGTGGTGGTATGAGTTATTTTTTTGTTCTTTAAAATCTCATTCTGTACTTTAATCAGGCACTTCACAATAAGTATTTTAGTAAGAACTATTTAGTAAGAGATTATGCAAAGAATGTAATTTTGAATTAAAACTTTTATTTACTGATACACACAAACAAACCAACAAGGTGTATTTACTAGTAATCATTTTCTGGGAAAGAAACTGTGGTGGCACAATGTTTAAGTGCAAAGCTACTGCTCAAAAGGTTGGTGGTTCAAACCCTGCACTGTTCGATGAAGAAAGGTGTGACAGTTTGTCCCCTGGGGTCCTATAGGGTCACCATGACTCAAATCAATGACAACAATTGATTCATCTTCCAAAAGTTGTTCGAGGGTTGAAAAACACTGAAATACTACAGGCTTTATCCCTAAAAACCTCAGATTTATTAGGAGGCTTGTGTAATACAAACCAGTGTCAATAGTAGAATGGAATCTATTGATATCTGTGAAAAGCATGAAGCTGAACTAACTGATTTTGCAGGAACTTTCTGTGAAAAGAGTGAGAGAAGACATTTGCCTTAAGTTTTAAAGATGGAAAAAATGAATTTTGCAAAAAGACATGTTAAGGGAGACACATTGAAGATAAACAGTGGTATTTGTGAAGTTGAGTCATAAACCATTGCTATAAGATCATGGAAACATTTATTAAGCAAATTGTGCAGCCATAGTTTCTCAACACATCGTCCATCTAGGTCTAAATACTTCTGAAAGTGGTGCTTTCATCTCTTGAACTCTTTCCTGAATAATTTGGCACTCTTGTTTTTACTATGTCCAATGGTAATTTGGGCATCTTCCAGGAACTCAAATTGTGCTGTCTTTAAATGTTCTTTGAATTTCTGGAAGTCTGAGTGTGGGGGCAAGATCAGGGCTGTTAGGTGAATGTGGTAAAACTTCTCAATGAAATTCTTACAAGAAAGTTGTGGTGAAAAAAAAACTATAGGTATTGCTCAATACAACCTACCTATCCCTTTCCTCACCAAAGAAATTTTAAATTATCTTAAAACTTCCCTTAATAAACCTCTTAATCATCTGTGGCCTTCATGAAAATCTATCAAGATTGTCCCTTGGGGATAATACTCTCCTCCCAAAACATGTTGCCATTTTTTGGTAACCTTCTGAGCTATCTTATTTGCCTTGAATTTAATTGACTAGAAGATGCCCTCAGAAATCATTACTTTGATTGGATTTTTTTTAAGACACCTTAGCAAGACTAGTAAGAGCCCTTTTGCCATAGCAGTTTTGTGTTGGGCTACTCACAGTAAGATCAGCAGTTCAAAACCACCAGCCACTTAGTGAGATAATGATTGGGCTTTGTACGTCTGTAAAGGGCTACAGTCTCTGAAACTCACAAGGGCAAGTTCTACCCTCCTCCTTCAATGGCAGTGAATTTGGTTAGCACTATGACAAATTTATTCCTGAGAGAACTTGTCTGCATCTGTATGAGGATCTCAGAAACATGTTTAAGCATGCTTTTTTAATATATAATAAGCCTGTGCAAGTATGAACTAGAAGAACCAGGCTAGCAATACTCTTTTATTTACTCTCACCTACAGGCAAGAAGAAGTAAATTATCAGAGTGAAAATAAGCATTCATAAAGTAAAATGCTGAGTGTACTTAGCCAATCATACAAGAACAAGGAGGGAGGAGATGTGGTAACTACATACAGGCTCTCATAGCAAAGTGAACAGACTTTGTGTGTTACCAAAGGGAGGAGGACAGGGAAAAAGGAGTAGGGTCATAGCTGGACTGCTGTTGACTATGGATCTGGGTGAAAAGGAGTGTGGTCCTCCATGGTGGAGGAAAGAGGAAGAAGAATGGATGGAAGTGAACTATTGAAGGGTTTGATTGGTGGTTTTGACTTTTGAATTCAAAATTGATGATCTGTGATGCAAATCATTACCCAATTTGCCATAAAAAGGACTGTTGTTTTAAACCAAACAACAGTGAAGAGGCAGAAGGGGGTGTTGAAATAGGGGCTACAGTGGAATGTGAGTGTTATCATCATAATGTTGGAAAGTCAAGTTCTTTATAGAACACAATACAGAAGAATGATGTTTGAAGTAGTACAAGGGCAAAGAAAGAATATTAAAAAGAAAAAAGAAAGCGGCTTTTCACTTATATTGGGAGTAAAGAATAAGAAAGGCAGTAAAGGTGTGGAATATGAGGGAGGTTTCAAAGAGCTCAGGGGAAATGGAATTGAAACATAATGGAACTTTTCCCACATGTTTTTTGATACCCTCTCATAAATCCAGAGCGATTCATGTGTGTATAGGAAAGAGCTTTATATCCACAAACAATTTGTACATTGAGAAAACAGGCCAGCTCAGATTGAGTCCATAAATTCAAAACTAGCCCATATGTCCCATACTAATCTATAAAGTAAACAATAACAAAAAAATTAAAAAACGATTGACATTATATTGGTTAATATTTTCTTATCTAAACTTAGGCATTTTTGAGAATAAAAGGTGATGATATTCAAATGAGATGATATTTGAGGGTAAACGTGAATCATTGTCATGATTATACTGGGAAAACAGACATACTTCTGGACTGAATAGAACAAAAGTCTGCCCACCATATGCCCACAAGCTAGCCATTCCATACCATTTGATTTTTTTTTTTTTTTTTTTTTTTTAGGCATCACTGCCCTGGTGGTGGGTAGGAGGCCCAGCCTTTGCTCCTGGGAGCCAGAATCGAACCTCCATCCCAGTGGGCTGCAGCCCCGCACACAACCACTACGCCACCGGGGCTCAGCCCACTATTTGATTTTTCTAACGATATGCATATCACTAATACTTTAAAAGTCCTAGCTGTCTTGCCTTTTTCCTGAGTGCAAATGATTCCGCTGCTTCCCCGGTGGGACTGTGAGCTCCTGAAAAGCAAAGGTCACACCTTTCCCAATTTCCTGACCCAGCAGAGCTTCATGCAGACATGTGCACACTTTCTGATTTACAAACTTATCAGCATGCCTTCTCCTGACTTTCTTATCTGGCTAGCCCACTTCACTGTACATCTCATTACAATTTGTCAAAAGAAGCTAATAGATGTTGGTCCTGAAGAAGGAAAACAAACGTCCTCCATCAAAAGCACAAGGATCACTGATGGGCAAATATTGAAAATATGAGGATATTGGTTATTTGATTTACTCTTCATAGGAGTCCTTGAGCGGTGCAAACAGTTAGCATACTCTATTACTAACCAGCATGTTTTCTCTTAAAGTCCACCCTGATGTGCCTTGGAAGAAAAGGTTGGCTTTCTACTTTGAAAGCATCAGTCCTTGAAAACTCAATGGAGTCAAGCTCTCCTCTAACCCATCTGGCGTCATCATGAATCAGAACTGACTTGATGACAATTGGCTTCCCTTGACTTGGCTTGGTCTTCATAAGAGCTTTACCTTGAGAAGCTTTGTGACATGCAACTTACAGATGAAGAAGATGATGTTTAAATGAGTCCAGCAAGTTATCAGGAGTCATCTTTATATTAATGGTGAAGCTGACATCTCAAGAATTTTCATTGCCATCTCTTTTCTGAATCCATTACCTAATACCTCATTCCCTTCTGAATGACTTTTCCATATTCACTAAAGAGTGCTGGCAAGAACTAAATTCCTGACTTCAGAAAATAAACTCTGCCTGCTTCCTTTTCCTTCGCTCCTCCAGCACAGGCTCCTTCTCATTCGACACTGCCAGTTTCCCATGATTGAAATTTGAGAGCATGTAACTGTTAATCTAGGACTGATTAAAGAGTTTCATTTCTCGGAAGAGTCGGTACTCATCATCAGCTATGATGAATGAGCCCCTAACATCCCCTGATCCCATTATATTGTGATTAATTGTGCCAGTTTAAGTCAATAATTCATTTGTTAAAAATAGGCCTGCAAAGTATCATTTGTCTCATGGGAGATATCAGAATAAAAAAATTCATTTGATCCTTCTCATTAAATTAGTGTTGGGAGTTATATCGAAGAACCCTGTTCATCAAATGCTTATTGCAGGCTTATTTGATAAGAAGTTGTATTTGTCTAAAATTATGTCTGCAAACTGTCATAATGGTCTGCATTTACTGTGTGTTGATAAAGGAATAAAAAGTCTAAATATATGCATGACTGGAGAAAAGGATGGGGTTTGAAACTGAGAATAATTCTTTAATGTGTTATTTTAATAAAACAGGAATGATGGTTCTGTTATTTCATTCAAACACAAACAAAACTATAGAGTGAGAAAGAAATTGAGTAAAGCATCTTCTTCGTGAGTTCAGAGACTATCTCTGGGGATTCAAGGCTGGCTTCTGAAAAGATAGATTCCCTATTGTCTCTTATCTAGAAATTATTATAAATAATTTCAGTTGTGAAAGAAGGCAGACATGAAGTACAACTCTACTGCAAATGATAATAGCCACCATCATGACATGAGATTAATAACTTAATTGTTCCATAGCACTACATAAGTAGCCATGGAAAGACATATAAAATTATGAAATAGTTGCATATGATGATGCCTAAAGTACTCAGTTGGCATTCAGCTAGACAATTTGGGGTTCCTATGCCTGGTGTAGACAAAGAGCGTCTGATGTGGGTTCAGTGTATCACAACGGGGCATGACATTAGAGTATGAGGCCAAATGCCAAGCACATTTGATAAATCCAAATGACATTAAATAAAGGCAAAAGTAAATAGGGGGTGGGGGGAGTGGGCAGAATAAACCACACTTAATTCTAGCCTCAATCTATTTCCTATGGCATAGCCTTACTCAATATTTGCCCTCCAGAGCAGAACACTACAGACAAGGTGTTAGAGCAAAGTGGTATGAAGAAACGAAATGGTGCCCAGCTATCAGAAAGAATAGTGGAATCGTGTTGAGATCTTAAGGACTTGTCTTTAAACAAAAGGCCATCAAACTGGGTACTAAGTACATGTGGAAGAAGCATACCAGCCCACTGATACAAGGATTGTAAATACCAAGGATTGCAAAAACCTAAATTCAAAGGAAGGAAAAGTATCAGAATTTAAACTGTGAACACCTAGTTTGTGTAAGTCTATGAATGACAGTGGAAGCACCAAATCCATTTGCAGGGTCCCTACATGGATTAAGCTCTCCAATGAACTCACTCTGACCCTAGTCCAGGAAAGAGAATAGCCTTGCTATTGAACAGAGAACATTGTTAAGATGGTTATAGCAAATGTTACTACATTAAAATGTAACACGCTAGCATTTGATCTCCCTTTTGACCCATGTTAAAGTTGTTTCAGTTTTTAAATGCTTTCTGCTTTATCTTTGATATTTTTCTGTCTTGTCTAGTTGTTGTTGTTGATTTTTTTGCCTATCTTTTTGTTTTGGATGATTTGGCTTTGTTTGTATTTTTTTATGTATATGAAATACAACACAGGTAGAGCTCAAGAGACAGTAACTGGTTAAGAGCATGGCAAGGGAGGATGGAAGGAAATGGGTAATTAACAATGAGTATAAGGGCTGAGCCCCGGTGGCGTAGTGTTTGTGCGCGAGACTGCGGCCCACTGGGATGGAGGTTCAATTCCATCTACACAGGAGCACAGGCTGGGCCTCCTACTCCCACCATCAGGGGGCAGTCATGTCCCCAAAAAACAAAAAAAAATGAGTATGAGAAGAAATTTTTCTGAAATTGATTGCGATGATGATTGCACAAGCATTAATGTGATTGAATGATTAAATTGTACAAAATGTGAAGGATATGCCAAATGAACTACTTTTCTTAAAAAAGGCAAAAGAGTAGGCAAGAAGAAAGAAGAAAAAGGGGGATGAAAGAACAGAGAAAATTGGACTGAGAGGAGATTGCGTTTAGAAAATATCTACTCAGACAAGCTACCGAAGTACAACCTGTGGAGAGATTCTGCATTTCTGAATTTTGGGGTTTCCTCTCCAAGGCCCTGAGCAAGATGGATTGACGCTGTGTCTGCCACAGCAGACTCAGACAGAAAGACAGGTGTGAGGTTCGTGCAGTGTTTTATTCTGTTGTACAGAAGGTGGCTGTGAATCAGAACTGACAACAACAGCAACACAGCTCTCAACCCTTTCCCGATTCTTCTTCCTTGTCTTGAGATGTTTCCCAAGAGCATGTTTCTCAGTTAACACTGATACACAGTCAGGCATGGGCCGCAGACAATCGAAAAAATATTCTTAACAAACTGTAAGAGGTGCCAGTCAGATGGAAGGAGAATTATGACCCAAGTCACTTCATATACTACAAATAGAAATAAAGGAGATAAGATATAGTATTTCACACACACACACACACACAACTTGGCCAATAAGAACATTCTGATGCACCTGGACCCCATAAGGCAAAGAAGAACTTATCCATAGGGGTGTCGAGATTGTAAATCTTTAGGAGAGAGACAGCTTTGATTTTGGAGTTAGCAGACCAGTGCTTAATGGCCGGCACTCTTCCTGGAGCTCCTGGTGCACGTGTTAGGGTTTATATATATACTTGTATATACCTCAAACAAGAGAAAATATGAAAGAAATGGTTAAAAAACATTGCACAGTTTAAAAGAGGGCTAAGCTAATGCAATGCTGTCCAAAACTTTCTGGCAAGGCAAAAGAAATAGCAGTTTAATTATCAAGACAAATGAGGACAAGACAATGTTGGTGCTATTCCTTTGGAGGCTTCAAAAGGGAGTAGGTACTCAGAAAAGAAGAAAATAAAAGGAAATTGGAGACATTTTAGAGCAATAGAGAAAATGGCCACAACCATTGACTAAACACCAAGATATTATCCCTAAACTTTGCTACATCAAGAAGACTGAAAACATGGTTTTCAGATTATATCTTATTCTATGTAGTACTGTAATGCCATCCATTTCACCCCCAATATAACTAAAAGTTGACAACACACAATAGCCTTGGGCTAGTGTTGCCTGATGACTAAAGAAAAAAAGTTATGCTCACCCAAAGAGAAATGTTCTATGTAGACAGGATAGCGATCTCAGCAGTTTAGAGAGGAGAGGCCAATAACTGAGTTTGGGACAGAAATATGGTAAAAATGGTGATGGGCAAGCAAGATTTAGCCTGTACTTTCTCCTGAATCCTGAAAAATTCTGAGTTCTTTAGGGACATCTTAGAGGATTATGAAACTCCCACAGCCCATCTAGAAGTAAGCTTTAGGATGGGAACCAGGGGAAAAAGAAGGGTCTGTTTTTATGAAGTAACAAGTTTCTGTTTATGGTGATGGAAAATTTGGCCATGGTTCTTGTTGAGGATTATATAGGATGATGGGTATAATGGATATCAATAAACTATACACATGAGAAATTATTTTTCTTGTTTTTTTGGGGGGGGGGCATCACTGCCATCTGGTGGGAGTGGGAGGCCCAGTCTTGCTCCTGAAGAGTGGCTGCTGGATCTGAACTGCCAAGCCAGTGAGCCGCAGTCCCGTACTCATCCACTACACCACTGGGGCTCAGCCGGAAAAACTTTTTTAGAAAAGAAGTACACTTTAGGTAGTTTCAGTTAAAGAATTTTACTTCCTTTAATAAAAAGAAAAAGTTCTTTACTTTTTTTTTAGTTAATCAGTCATCTTTTGTGATTTGTATATTTTCCAATTTTAACAGTTTTATTGACATATAATTCATACATCACATAATTCAATGATTTAAACATATTAAAAGTTATTCAATCATCACAATCAATATTAGAACAACTACTTTATTCTTGTACTAGTCATTTGCTCCCCATTTCTTCAAAACCACCCTGCCATAACCCTAGGAAACCATTAATCCAGTTACTGTCCCTATAGGTCAGCTAATCTGGAATTTCATATAAAGAAAATCATTCAACTCACCCACAGCCCCCAGGAAAAACAAAATAAAACACAGAATAGCCTCAATCCAAAAGAAATCAGAAGGCAATAAAAGCTAGAACAAATTACAATGGGAAAATGATAGGGTATTGCATTGTAACATAATTCCATCTACATGAATTCACTTCCCAATGTATCCTCTTGGCCAGCAAGACTTGTTGCATCCTGGGTCAATGTTTTGAGGGGATTTTCCAGAGGCTTCCGCCATCTGGGGATGCTGCAGATGGATTTGGGGCTTTAACTATAGTTCACAACCATTTGCGAACTGGATACACTGAATGAAACCCCCAAACAGAGTTCTAGATGAGCTTTCTTGTTGCTTTTGTTAACAGATACTGTCAAGTAGATTCTGACTTGTGCTCCTGTCTGAAGCTGAAACATAACAATCTAACTATGAGAAGCTAGGTGTCTGCAGTTGAGGCATCTATTTGTTCATATAGGCCTAGCAGGTGGAGCATCTGTCTAGAGTCACGATGTCCACACTTGCTCACAATACAGCTGGTGAGTTCTTTATGCCAACAGTACTGATGGTGGTTTATTCGCCTTCTGAACTTCCTTGGGGTGCTTGTGTTAGGTGCAAAAATGCAATTTTCCCCACACAGTTTTGAAGCCCCTTCAAAAACTTGTGAAGGCCCTAGAAAAAGCTAGAAACTCTGTGAGGTAGAAACCTGTCAAAGAAGAAAATTTTTTCCATTAGTGATATTAATGCTGGAGAAAGAGGAGGCTTTATTATACTCCCATAAAGAAATAGTCTCTGGATTTTACAGGGGCGGTTTTTCCTCTATCCTATAGAGATACAGGGAGTTGACAATGCCTTAATGGCAATGAGTTTGGAGTTTGGGGGTGATATTAAGAGTGATGGAAAAGTTGTAAGACTGTACAGACAGAAGACTTGTGAGATCAAAAAATGAGGCCACCCTATTGCGCAGCATGCAGTTCTCCTAGGTTTCACTGCACCTGTGACTGTGAGACATACAACAGCCAATGCCCCAATGCCATCCCAACGGCATGTTGCTGACACCAGGACTCACTTCAAAGACTAAAGAAGGAGAGCAAGAGTTGAAGTCTCAAGGCCATGAAAATAACAATGTCTTTCATCATTGCTATACTGCACCCTAACTGGTTCATCTTCTCCCACAATCCTTTCTCTTGATCTTAAATGCTTCCTTGCCCTCACTATCATGACCTTAATTCTGCTTTACAAATCGGTTAGATCAGAGCATGTACACTGGTACAGATAAGAACTGGAAGCACAGGGAAGCCAGAACAGATGATACCCTCAGGACCAGTGGTGAGAGTGGCGATACAGGGAGGGTGGAGGCGAGGGCGGCAGAGAAAGGGGGAACCGATTACAAGGATCTATATAGAACCTCCTCCCTGGGGAATGGACAATGGAAAAGTGAGTAAAGTGAAACGTCAGACAGTGTAAGACATGACAAAAAATAATAATCTATAAATTATCAAGGGTTCATGAGGGAGATGGGGTGGGGAGGGAGGGGAAAAATGAGGAGCTGATACCAAGGGCTGAAATAGACAGCAAATGTTTTGAGAACGATCATGGCGGCAAATGAGCAAATGTGCTCGACACAATGAATGCATGTATGGATTGTAATGATTTGTACGAGGCCCCAATAAAATGATTTAAAAAAATAAGAAAAGAAAATATCGGTGTGACCTCAGACCAAGATCAAAAAGTTCAAGAAGCGTGTAGTTCTGTGGGATTCTGAGTGCAGGAAGCCCTCTAGTTTGACAAAAATCGCGCAAGAGAATAGAAAATGAGAAATCAACAACTCTAGAAAAGTTGCTCAGATAAGATGGCGCTGAAAACAACGGAAGACTCCGTCTCCTAAGATTAGAGAGTAAGGTTGAAACCTGTAAAGCTTCCTCAGACCACGTCCTGGAATGCAGGCCTTTGAATCTCTCTCTGAATCCCCAGTTGCTCGGCATGCAGTTAGAATCACAGTGTTTGCCTGGCTCGTGGCTCGGGGGCAGCTTGTTTCACACCCACCAACCCAGAGAGGCGCCCTAGTGACGTCGAGTTGAAGGTCGGCAGCTTAAAACAAGCTGCAGGTCCGCTGGAGAAAGCCGGGCTTCCCACTCCCACCGAGAATTAGAGTCTATGAAACTCACAGGGACAGTTCTGCCCTGTCCCCTGGGGTCGCGATGAGTAGGGATTGACACCTTGGCAGGGAATCTGATTTTCTGGAAACCAGAAGAGTCCTGGTAGCGTAGTGATTTAGAAGTTGGGGTGCTAGCTGCCATGTCAGCAGTTCAAAGTCTCCGGGTGCTCTGAGGGAGAAAGAGAGGATGATACCCTTGTCAACCCTAGGGAAAGTGGCGATGATCGGAATCAAGTCAAAAGCAGCAAGTTTGAGTTTAAACCACACTAAAACTCGGGTGGCATCGTGGTTACGTGTGTGCCGCTCCGAAGGAGAGAGAAGAGGTTTTCAACTCTGGGAAACAGGTGCCCTCTCAGAGACCCATCCGGTTTTTACAGGGTCTCCGTGAATAAGAATTGGCTTGATGCAGAGACGTTGCTGTTTCAACTCTCACGAATCAGACAGTTCATTCCGCATACTCGTTGAATCCATTTTGAATTCAGGTAATTGCCTGCTGATGTAATGCTACAATTGTTTTTGAAGTATCTTGAATAAGACGTGACTTTCATGAGATATTAAAGACATTGTTCAATAACAGCCATGTCATTTTGACTCACTTTTCTCTGGAATGAGCGTGCATCGAGATCTCTCAGTCAATTGGCCAAATCGTTGCCTTCCGAATGTCTTGGCATCGATGAATGCACACCTCCAATGCTGAAACATCTCAGCTGATATTCTGTCAATTTCTAAAGTCTTGCTATATACTAATGTCTTCAGTGTAGCTTGGACTTCATCCTGTATTACTATCAGTTCTTGCTCATATGCTACCTGGATTTTATATGCATAAAAACATTTAAAAGCCTAACAAAAATAGCAAAGTAAAATGGAGAAAACATCGCTAAAAAGAAAATGGAAAACATTAAAAACAAATCTAAACTGAATCTAAAGGAAAATTGAATGATAAATTCAACCTAACTGTATCTGGGATAATCCACTTTCCAATACATTCTGCATGATAGTCAAGGTATTCGCATTCCTGGTCTATGGTCAGGGGGCACGCCCTCTAGGCTTCATTCACATGTGTTTTCTCCTTCATTTTTTTTTACTAAGACCACTTTAAAATAGGTCAAAAAGGATAGGTCAAATGATAAGAGATTGCATTTTAACCTAACCGCATCTGCCACAATTAATTTTATAATGCTCTCTGTCTGATAACAGGGCTATTGACATCCTTCAACTATGATCAGAGGAGACTTACCAGAGACAGCAGCCATGTGGAGACCTTACAAATGAGTGTTCGACTTCCACTGTCATCCACTTCTGTCTGCAAACCAGATGTTCACAATTTAAGCTTTAATACCATTCCCTCCTTGGGATATCATTTATAATCCTTGGCTCATACAGGTTGGTGTGCTTCTTTCATGTGGACTTAGTTAATAGCTGCTTGTTTAAAGATGATCCTTTAAGACCCACGGCAGTGTTCCTTCTAATAGCCAAGCACCATCTGTTTTCTTCACCACACTTTTCTCTTATGAATGTCTTGTTTGCCTTCAGTGGAGAGTTCATACATCTGAAAATATCTGAAAAGCTTCTGTAGGTTTGTGAGCTTAAACTAGGAGATAGTGTGCCCACTTTCTTTTGTTGGAAATCATCTATTCCTGCCTTGTCACTGTATAAACAAGGAAACCAGAATTCAAAGAGGTGACCCAATTTATCCAAGGAGTCTGAGGCAAAGCCAGAACAAAAACACAGATGTCCTGCCTCCCAGGCCAAAGTAATTCATTTAAGGGCTTGTTTGGTTCTATAGCCAACTCCACATTTTAAAAAATGATGGTGAAATGGTTAGCAAAAACAGATGTGAACAATATGGGAAAATGTTTCGGAATAGCATTATACCCACTATTTAATTCAGAATGAATGTATTGAGATCATGCAGAACATAGGAAGCATCGGTGTTAGGAAAGTTAGGCTTTGTGCGCATACATATCTGTGTATATCATGGTGTGTTGGGGGAGTGGGTGGGCAGAATTGGAAGTGGCAAAAACCATAACAAGGAGATTTACATATAGATGCTAATTTTCTCCATTTCTCAAACAGCTCAGTAGGCATAGAAAAGACCTTTGCCTTCGATGTATATTTGTGCTCCTGTGTACTATTTTATGCTTCTCTGACTTCCTCTCTCTTGATTCACTCAGAATGAATCAATGGTTGAGGGATGAGCCGGAGAGGAAGTGAAGTTCAGGACCTCTTCCTGTTTGATCATCTTTCCTCCAATGCTGCTGGGTGGGGAATTAGCAAGCTATCCAAATAGTCACACATTGCCATGCTTTCATGAAAGTACTAGGTTTCTGATGAAGAATGTTTCACAAGATGATTTAAGGCAACATTAAAAATAATAATAATAATGTTATTATTAGCCTGGATAGCTCAACAAAAAGACAAGCAGCTCAGGTTGGAATAGATATTTATTCAAAGATGAGATGCAAAAGTAAATAAGCAAATAAAAGTATACCCAGTTTCAATAGCTGTTGTGGAATGCAAAATCAAAACCACAATGGGTACCGCTTTCTACTCACTAAAATAATTATCAAAACAACGGAAGACAACAAATGAAAGAAAATTGGAAACATGCAACCATTGATTGTTAAATTATTTTAAAAAGTGCAGACAAATGGAAAGGCAGTTCTGAGATTCAACAAAAACATGTATTTTTAAAAAAAATTAATTGGGGCTCATACAACTCTTATCACAATCCATATATAAGTCCATGTGTTGGAGAGGGTTCTCTAAAGAAACAAAACCAGGACACTAATAATTCTATATATTTATATAAATAGAAAGCTATCTAACATAAGAATTAAGCAGTTAACTAATCTAGAAAGGCATACAAATGGCTCGGTGTAACTCACTTGCATGAGACAGCTAGTTGACTGGCAGTCCTTGGAGTCTTGAGGGCTGCCAAGTAGTCCTCTGTAGAGCAATTCAGGATATCTGGCCACAGGCAGCAAATGGCAAGGCAGGTCACCAACAGTCAGTCATATGACAGGGTCTGACAGCTCAAGAGATGAATATTCCAGGACTGTGGTGAAGCAGGGATTGAAGGAACCTCAATTAACAGCAAGGGAGTCCATGGATTAGGTGTCCCACTGGTAACTTGCAGATCGAGGCACAGGACAAATAAGGCAGCCGGCTGGTTCAAAGATCCAAGAGCAAGAGCCAAAGGCTGGCTTGTTGAGCCGTTTATATCTCTACCCTTCAATTGATCTCACATGTGTTCATTGGCTACGTTGGCACAACAAACCTACCTATCACAGCCCATTGTGTGCCAACCACATCTGTAAATCCACTGCCCTCATCATTCTTATTACATTTGCTTTCTATCTAAGTCCTTGCCATCGGCTCTTCATTTTTCTCCTCCCTCCCCATGGCCCCTCCTCATAAGCCCTTGATAATTTATAAATTATTATTACTTGTCATATCTTATACTGTCCAATGTCTCCCTTCACCCACTTCCCCTTTGTCCATACCCCAGGAAGAAAGTTATATGTAGATCTTTAGAATTGGTGCCCCTTTTCTACTCTACCTTCTCTCCACCCTCCCAGCATTGCCACTCTCATAGATTTACGGCATAATGCAGAAATTCCATCCTGGGATATATATCCAAAAGAATTGAGAACAACAATAACAACAAAGAGTTGAGAGCAAGGATGAAAGTAGAGACATGTATATCAATGTCATAACAACAATACAGAGCCATAAGGAATCAGAATCGAGCCCACCTCAAGTGCCATCAACAAATAAATGTATTTTAAAATGTGGCATATCCACTCAATGCCATCTTTTTCAGCTAAAAAGAACAATTAAGTTCTATGCATACTACCACATGAGTGAACTTTGAATACATTATGGTATGATAAATAAGCAGATACAAAACAATAAATATTGCCTGACTCCGCTTCTATGAAACACTTAGACAAGATAGATGCATTAAGACAAAAGTAAAATGGAAATTGCTTCAGATTTAAGAGAGGAGGAGAGTGACTACTTAAAAAAAAAACAACATGAGAATTATACAATTGTTTTCTCCATACACATTGACCATTGACCAAGCGTGGAGCACTCTGCATAGACCTGCATGGATATTTTGCATAAGGAGTCCTGGTAGCACAGTGGTCAAACACTTGCCTGCTAAATAAAAGACCAGTAGCTTGAACTCACCAGGCCGTCAGGGGATCAAGGCAGCCTGCTCCTGCATGAAGGACAGCATGTAAACCTTAGGGAGGTTCTGCTTCCTCCTATAGCATCACTATGTCATACTTGACCCAGCAACAACAGGAGTGTACTTTTCAGCACATTCAAGAAGCATTCAGCATTTCATGACTACTAGAACTGTGGGTAGTTACTGTCTCTACAAGGAGAACAATGATACCTTCCCATATTTATGACTTTCAGAAAGAAACTCGTAAGTATTGAATATCTTTCCTATAAGGGTCCTATGAGATGCAAATGATTTGGGCTCAGCTATTAATCTAACATTTAGCAATTCAAGTCCATTCAGTGGCATTGTGAAGTCTACTCCCATAAGACTACAGCTATTTCAAACCTTATAGAGAGGGTACTAAACACATAGGGTCACCAAGGGTCAGAATCAACTCACCAGCAACTTTTTAACCTTGCATGTGTCAAGCTCTGTTCCTAATATTTCACTGTCATTACCTCTTTTGTGCCCACAGATAGAAGCTCTGAGGAAGTGCCAAGAGCAGACTTCGATCCAGTTTTGCTTGTCTGTCTGCTCTGTACCAGACAAATGGCATTCATTCAATGTGAGTGGCAAAGCAAGAACATGGAAATGAGAGAAAAGTTCAGGTGTTATTGCAGAGTAGGTCACCTAAATCAAGCCATTTAATCTTTATTCATATCAATTTCATCAGCAAATACTGAGGATAATAAAAATGACCCATCACTACCTCCTGGGATGATTTTGAGAACCAAAGGAAATGTTTTATGTGAAATTACTCAGTGAACCATAACAGATTGTGCAAATATTAATTAATTATAGAAGGGTTTTTTTATTTTTTATTAGATGTGAGGATATTTTAAAAGTATGGACCTTTATATAAGTTAAACATTTACAAGGCTATAAAGTATAATCAAAGAATACCTCTGTGCAATTAGAAAAGCAAACACAATTACTTCCATGTAACTTCTGAAATGTCATTCATTTCTCCTACATGGCCCTTCTAGCCATGTCTTTGTAATTCTTATCAAATGATTGGGTGCGGTCATGCAAATAGTGTGTGTGATTTATTGACAGGGGCATATAGTCAATTTTCCCATTCTACTGGTTCTATGTGAGTCATGTCAGAGTCAGAAGAAAGATCACTCTGTGACCATTAAGAATGAAGAAGCCCCAGCAGACACGTGTGAAAAGAGAAATGCCAGTATCGTAAGAAATAAAGAGATCAAGAAGAAAGATATTGGGGATATAGGGCAGGATGCATGGAATAAAAAAATAATATAATAAATTTGAAATTTGTGCTCAAGAGACACCTTAAGATGTACAACAACTCTTCAATATGTAATTGCATTATTGGACATAGACATGGAAGAAATGGATACAGTGATGAGTATACCACTTAGAAAGCATGAGAGGGAAAACATAAGGGCAATTAATAGAGCCTTGTGGAGAGTTCACATGTGTGAGGTGGAATTCAAGAAAGTAAAAAGGACTGTCTATATGGTTGCAGCCAGGGCCTGATGAATCTATTTTTGACTCAGCATATTTCTATGACAGAGTAAAACTATCCCATGAGGTTTTTGAGACTATAATCTTCACCAGAGCAGATCAACAGGTCTTTCTCTCCCAGAGTCCTTGAGTGGGTTTGAATGTCCAACTTTTTAGGTTCCATTTGCCCCAAAGGGGCTCCATGTATTTCATTTACAGATGACTAACTTAAGTGTCAAGACAATGAATCCATTTTCAAAGAGACACACTGTGCCAGGACTAGACATCCAATTTTATTCAGTTAGTTCCTGAATGTTTCATGCCAAATGGATCCTGACAAGATCTATGTGACAAAAGCCAGCCAGGTAAACAGCTCTGTGGTTGCAAGAAAGAACTCTGTGGGGATAGAGAACTTGAACTAGGTCTGAGTGCAGAGTGGGAAATGATTGTGGCATTTACACAATGCTATGTCAACTTGAGGAAAAGCGTGGAGGTGGTCAGGTCACAGGCTGATAGTGCCTCCTTAGGAGAGTGGCCTTCTCATGAGGAGGGCGCTGGGAAAGCCCTCCCACCCACCCAGCTCTACCTTTACTTCCTGCTTGCTGACAGGCAGAGCTGCCAACACTCTGCCATGTCTCCACGGCCATCATATCCCCATGACTCTGCACCCACAGAGTTCAGGTTGTTCCTGCATTCTGTGCCATGGCACATGGCTTCATGAGTTTGAAGAGCGATTTGTGGACTAGTATTGGACTTATGGGCTTGAATTGGACTAGGCTGGGATGTTTTCCTGATATAATTACTTTTTGATATAAAGCTCTTTCTTACACATTTTTTGAGTGTCACTGGATTTCTTACTCTAGTCAACCCTGCCTAACACAATGATCAATGTTGATGTTGTGATTCGTTAGACTGCATCACAAGCACAGGAAGTCTGTGAACCAGATGCTGGTGTCACGTTTAAAAAAGCATGTTTTTAAAAATGGGTATGAATTTCTTGGTGAGGTTTTTAAAAATAAAGTCCCCAACAGAATGGTTTGCAGAAGAGGTGAGAAAAATGGACACGCCAACAGCCCCCCTCTTTGTTCAAAGAAGAATAAGAAAAGGATGCGCTGCAAAGTGTTACAAGAAAAAAGGCCAGGGCATCCTATTCTAGGAGATAGAAGGGCGTACCTGGCAAAGATGGAGAAGATCTGGGAATGTCATTGTTGTTTGATCCATTGATGCCAAGGGAGACAGACCTACATGGCATACAGATGAGTCCAGTTAGACTAATGGAAGACAAGAGGTTAGGACTCTAGATAAAGAAGTCTGTCACGGCGAGGGTGGCATGAGGGCAGACTTTGGGACTTCAGATTACAATTTTAATGGCAGGGATCCAAGAACAATAATTTGGGCGCAGAATGGAGGAACCTCACAACAGTTATTCAAACCAAAACCAAGATCAGCGCCATGGAGTCAAGGCTGACCCATATCGGCCCTTGAGGACAGCGTAGAACTGTCCCCTGTGACTTTCCGAGCCTGGTCTGAGTAGACAGCGCCGTCTGTCTCTCTCCCACCAGCAACAATTAAAGAACAGCGATTCTAAGCTGAGAGCTCTGAATGCAGGAGCTGTTGCTAGCACTCGCTGACCACTAGGAGGAGCTCCAGCCTATTCCTCCCCTAGGAGAGCAGAAGAGAAGAGCATCGTCCAGAATGGAGCGGTTCTAATTCTCAATCTGCTGTTAATAGTTGTATGGCGGCGTCAAGAAACCAATGAACTTTTCTGCTAGGCGTAATGAATAAATGATCGTCCGAGGCGCAAAAGTGTTTCACAGAGCTGTCCGCAGGTACCCTCAAGTCCATTCCGACCGACAACAAGGAGAGGAGCGACGAACAAAATGCTGTGAGCACTAAACGAGATGTTATGCGGAACAGGCTTCCACGCAATCAGTTCTGAAGCTGTCTGCTTTGTACATGATAGGGAGCAAAGTTCCGCCGGGCCTCCGGAACAAGACCACGACCACGACTGGACAGTGGTGCTAAGGGAGTTGGTTCTTACTAAGAGAGGGTACATGGTCAACATTAGTCAAAACTTGCCCATGGAATCGCCTTTCTCTCATGCATTGCCAGGTGATCCGTGCGGCACAACAGAAGCTACTGACAAGAAGTCCAGGGTGAGGACGTCTGAGTTATCCTTCTGAGCTTTCCAAGAAAAGCTTCTCCTGCCTTGGAGGGATGTTTGCCTAGCTTTTGTTATGAGCTGCCGTGGACTTAGCCCCCCGACATGTGGCAATCGCGTGCACAACAAAGTGAAAAGCTGCCCGGTCCTGCACCATACCAACGACTGACTTTGGTTCCAACCCTTGTGACCCCTAAGCTTCTCCATGCCTGCTTTGGGGAAGTAAATCATCCGGCCTTGGGTTTTTGTTTTTGCCTGTGAGTACATCTTACTCTACAGGCTCTGCTGAAACCTATCCATGTCAGCATCTGAGCATCATGCTGACAAGAGGGGGCAGGTGTTCATGAGGTACCCTGGCTGGAAATTGAACCCAGCTCTGGACCATGGAATTTCCATCAACCCTACCTGTTTGCGCAGATGTGTTTTTTCTACATAGTGTAGTAGTGAAATGTCAGGGATGGGCCGCAAGTCCAGGGTAACCTGCTTCAAACTTGGCCAAGGGAGAGTTTGTGGCCCATGGGCATGTATGGTCCAGTTTGGCACTCTGAGGACACTGTACCTTGGGTTTGGTCTCTGCATAACTTCCTGGAGAGTTGTCTGCTGTGAAGACAGTTTGATTTTACCATGATCACCCACTAAAGCTCCAACAGGGAGGTTAAGAGGGATTACCTTTCCTCTCTGTTTCCACTTCTAGAACAGACTATCCCTCAGCCTTTAATGGGGTTGTCTGCATGTACTCATGCATCGACTGAAATAAGAGTAGGGCTTGCCAGGCCCCACCAATAATGACTGCAGAAGCAGCAGGGAACTTCCTATGAAGTAATCACCTATAGCACCAGTGCCTTTGTGAGGGTCCTGGGGCCCCCAATTATCATTTTATTACCTTTTTCAATCCTCTGCACCCTGAGGACTTTCTCTGGAATAAACATAAGACCAGCTACTTTAGAAATAAAATGTGTTTTTCATTAAAACTCTATTCTAGACCCTGTAGACCCAAGCCAGCATTTCCCTTCTGGTCTAATTGTGTTTCAAGTTATCAACGACATTATTTGCTCTACAAGGACACAGAAGTACAGGAGACCCTATGTCCTTCTCTAATAATAATAATAATAATAATAATAACACACTTTTCTGTCCCCAGAATGAAATGAAACTTCCCCTTGAGAAGGAATAAGAAAAACAGAAAAGGGAGGGTTGTTTAGAAGTTAGAAGGTCTTCCATTGTCCACTTAGGGGCTGTGATCCACATCCGTTCCTCTCTACTCCTCATCTCACTTACCCCTCTCAGGGTCCTTAAGTGGGATAAGTGGTTTGCATTCAGCCAGTAACCAAAAGGTTGGTGGTTGCGACCCACCCAGAAGAACTGCAAGATAGGAGTAGCAATCGGCTTCTTAAAACTTACAACAAAGAAAACCCTATGGAGTGGTGTTTCTCTATAACACAAGTGCCTAGGTGGTATGGTGGGTTATGTGTTGGGCTGCTCCAATGGGTCCACAGTTTGAAATCAGCAGGTACACCCTGAGAGACTGAGGTTCTTTGGCCCCATAAGAATTTATAGCTTGAAAATTCCAGGAAACACTTCAGTTCTGCCCTTCAAGGTCACTATGAATGGGAATTGGCTTAATGGTAGTGAATGAGTGACTCTAACATGTGAGGTCTTCTAGGCCATAAACCAACAAATCAACAGTAAACCTACCCTCTCTCTATTCAATTGCAGGAAGATCACAAGCCAATGGGTAGGAAGTCCTGTGGGTCCAGTGGCAGTAGAAGTATCTCAGGGCTGGCAGGAGTCTCCACAGGGCTCCTCCAGCTCCCAGCGCTCTTGCAAAGCTCCTATGTCTTGTCAGAAGGAATGTCTCCCAGGGAGAGAGTATATGCCCCACCTCCAACAAACTATTAATTTCCGTAATGCCTCCAAATGAGGTCATCAAGCCAATGACTTGGTTGATGGGCTAAACTCTACCCTTTCATTCTTAAGTCTCAAACTGAAACAGATTATGTAATGACCACACACCACCCCTTATCAATTTGACACTTTCACACAACTCTTTAGCCATATATAAATTTTGAACAGACAACAATAAAATCAGATCTCTACCTAACAAGATAAATCTAAAATGCATAAAATTCAACATGTGCCATCCTTATCTAAACATAATAATCAATAAATAAACCAAACAAAAATATCCAATTCCTAACCATTGCAGTTGAGTATAAGCTGACCTGAATATTAGTTGAGGCACCTAATTTTACCACAAAAACTGCATTCAAAATATGCTGAAAAATTTGGCTTCTTCACAAATGCATACAGTAAGGAACAACTACCCTTAATCCTAACACCCAATGAATAAATTCTCCACGTATAAAAGTTTGTAAGCCAACCACTTCATGCATTTATCCTCTCCATTTTGGGTATCCAATACCTGTTATGGCCACTTAACATCAATCCAGTGCTCTGATGAGACAATCATAGTCTTTGACGTGAAGAATCTTACAACCTTGTGAAGTTACAACCTTGTGAAGTCCGCATCCATAAGCAAAGTGAAATCAGGATGGGTCATCCATAAGACTTGTAACAACATGCACCAGTTCACATGTTCAAAAATCTTCTCTCCCTCTGGTCAGATTCTGGTTAACTCAATGTGGGCTGCCTCACTTAGTCTACCAGGATGCCCATTGGCTGCCTTGTCTTTAGAACAGGGGCCCCATCACAAGTTCTCAATAACCCCAGACTCCTTGGGCTAGGTCATAAACTTCAGATCAGTCAACCTGCTCTTGTCTTCTCCATTAGTTCCTATAAACCAGGCCCACAGATGTCAGTGGTTAGAATGAGCTCATCTCTTTCTTGCTACATTTCTCTCACTTCCACTCAACAAGTGGATCAGGTGGTTAGCTGGCAAGCATTTCAGCTTGCTTGAAGCTCCCTTTTACAGTTTAGTCCTAGAACAGAGAGCGTTTTCAGGACTCCAGATTTTTTCCACCTTCTGACAAAAAAAAAAAAAAAACACTAGTTTAAGATTCAAAAAGCCCAAAGAGTTCTTTTTTCTTCAGTCTTTCAACAGCCCCCTGAGCAAGTCTCTTAGAATGCAAATGTCCTGAGTACTCCAAAGCACTTGGTGGGGTTTATCTTTTCAGAGTCTTCTTTGCAGGCATATCCTAGACCCATTTAAAGATCAAAATGTAATGGCTAAAGGCAAGGCTTACAAACTCTGTTTTCATACTTCCCAATAACCATTTCTATCTTATAGGGAGTGTGTGCCCTGCCTCCAATGAGCTACTAATCTCCGTAGTGACTTAAAATGAGGTCATCAAGCTTCAACTTCACTGACAGGCTAAACTGCACCCCATCACTCTTAAGTCTCAAATTGACAAGAGATTTTGTAACTACCACTCTGATTAACTCATTGCTCAGGGAAATAGAATAGTGGTAGGTAGGGAACAGGTAGTTTTCTCAGTTTTGTGCTGTCTGTAGTACAATAGCACTGTCTCCTGGGTCTAGGAGGGTCAGACAATTGAAGCACCCTGCCACAGTGACTATGCTTTTCTCAAAGTAGTATTTTTAGATCTCTTCAGATGATTCAAATGTGCAATCAAGATAGAAAACCACATTGTAGAACTATGCTGTCCGATAGAGTAAGCATGTTTATCTAAAGTTAAATGATTTATTTATAAATTGAAGTAATGAGTTCAGACTTTGAATGTGACCAGTTACACTAAAGTATTCAGAAGTAGGAATATTCAAAAAGTTTATGAAAAATAGAATTGAAAAATAATGGAATATGTCCATTAACGTTTTAAACTCCCTTGCATGTGGCTATCTGTTACTCGATTGATACTGTGGAGTGAATTATTTTATATGTATGATTTTTTTAGCCATGCATGGTCCTGTAAGTCCCACATCACAAGTGGATTGGATTATGTAAATAAGGTGCTCTGGCACAACAAGGGGGTTGGACAACTTACTAGCAATTCAAGTAAGGTGCAGAGATTCCTTTCAGCTTGACTTCATAGACATAAGGTATGAAGTCCTAATAAGAGAATTGGTCAGTTTTCCATTCCACTAGGTTTAAGGCAGTGGTTCTCAGCCTGTGGACTATGACCCCTTTGGGGTGGGGGGTCAAACAACCCTGTGACAGGGGTTACCCTGTTCATAACAGTGACAAAATTACAGTTATGAAGTAGCAACAAAATTTACGTTATGGTTGGAGGGTCACCACAACATAAGGAACTGTATTAAATGGTCACAGCATCATTAAGAAGGTTGAGAACTGCTGGTTTAAGGGAACCATTTCAAGATGCGAAGAAGGGGACCTCAGCACCGTCAAGAAAAGAATGGCAGGAAGGATATCTGTGCTGAAAAGAACCTCCTAGACAGGAGATGGGGTTGCACTCCCAGGAATAGCGCAAACTTGAGAGAAGCCATGACACAGCAATAATTGGCAGCAACACAACCAGGAGACTAAGGTAAGATGGCATGATGGGTTTTCCAGCATAGCAAGTCAACTATCTACAAGTGGGTTTGCCAACCAATTGAGTGAGAAAATGAAGAGTCTTTAGGTAAAGGAACACTGTTGCAGTGGGGTGCCTTTGGCAATTATTGGTACAAAGCTAAAGGACTTTGTAACACATGATGACACATCAGAGACTAGAATGAGGGGCTAATGGGCTGAAGGATGGAGGAAGGCCTCCCTTTTTCTTAGCAGTAGACACTGGTGAGAATAAGCTGTCCTGCTCAAGGAACTGTCTCTTGAATTTTGTTTTTTTAATCCTGAGTTGTAGCCTGCTACTTCTCTAATATGAACCCTGGTGGCACTGTGGGTTAGGTGTTGGGCTGTGACCTACAAGGTCAGCAGTTCAAACATCAGCTAGTCCTTGACCGAAAGATATGGCAGTTTGGTCCTATGAAGATTTACCATCTCAGAATCCCTATATAGAGTGCCCAAATCTATTCCATGACACTGGGTTGTGTTTTTCATTTGTTTGTCTGCCTTTGGTATGTTCATAAACCCCAAAACTGTGAGTTAAGGCTATGAATTCTTGTTGACCTTGGCAATGAACTTTTGAACCCAGCAGAGAAGGAGAGAGTGCTGTGGAAGGGACAGTTGGTGTCAGAATTAATAAAAGGCTAGGGAGTAGAGGTATGTTTGACCTCCACCTCATATAAATCATCAGCTTTGAGATAGCATTGATGTTAACTCTTCTTGTCAAGTAAGAGAAGACCCAGGAACCATCACACCACTTCTTAGAATTTGGAACACACAGCTGTAGTGCAATTTTGATTATCATATAAAGTTTTATTGATTAGAGCAGCTCTAGTGCATTAATATGCCATAGGTCAAATCTCTTCAGTTCTTCTAATAACCATTAAAGACTGTCTTATAGCTGACACCAAGGGCTCAAATGGAAAGTATGTGTTTAGAACATAATGATGAAAACATGTACAAACACACTTGGATACAATTGATGTATGAAATGTTATAATAGCTGTAAGAGCCCCCAAACAATGATATCTTAAAAGATTGTTTTCCCTGGGTCAAATGGGCTCATACTGTCTCTGAGTTATAATTCTCATAGCAGCATATTTTATAATCTTGGTCTCCTCTTCCAAGAGGAATCCTTTGCTCTCAATAATGGCAACAATACCCACACTGTATTATGGGAACTATGCCTGTGTTATCATGCAATCATCGAAGGCATGCAGTAATTTTTGGACTTGCCCCAAATCACACAGCTAATACATGGCTGGCAGAGTCAGAATTTCAATCAGGATTCCTTTTTATCAAACGCAGGTGCTATTATTTCTTTTCAAACCATTCCTCCTCTATGACCACTCCAGATCAGGCTTCTCTTCAAAAAGGTGAGTTCCTCCTGCTGCCAGTGGGGATTCTCCCTCCGCCATTCTCTTCACTCAGCCTCTCCAGACCCCTTAATGCCTCCCACCTTCAAGGAAAAAAGAACTACATACTCATTGCAGTGAGCTCGCTTTGCAGGTAAGAGGGAACAAAAGTCAGTGTCATCCTCTGTCTTGTTAAGAGATTGCCCTGAGCAGCTGGTAAGACTTGCTGGCACGAATCCTTCTGATGAAAAACATAGTAAGAACCTTAGGAACAATACCCCTTACAAGCATACAGAGAAAGGAACCAGTTTGAGCCTTGAGAAAAATCATTCCGTTGCTAAGATAGGGGCCTCCAGGAGAATGACTTTGGGTTTGTGATGTCCTGCTGCCGGGAAGGTGTGAGGGTTTACTTTGCAGCTTTGGAGTACCTGAGGGGAAACATCTGGGTTCCTTTGGCTACCTTTAGCTTAATTTAAAGTTCCAAATGTGTGCAAGCAGGAGCAGGTTTCTTCCTGGGGGTGGGGGAATGGGCTGGAGGGAGAAAAAAAATAAAGAATTGAGGCAGGAAGAATTGGGAGCTACGAATATTTCTTTTTAAGCACAGCAAATGTTTGCAGTTTAATGTTTTTCAATTATAGGCTCCCAAACCATCAAAGAAGTTATGAAAAGAGCAAATTCCTTATGAATTGATCCCAGTTTATAACATCAAATACACTTCTTGCTGGGCTCAGCCCATGCTGTCATACCTGACTTCTTCATGTAAACAGACTCACAGGCTTCCCCAGGCTACTGCTTTCCCCATTTTGAGTGGGGGTTGACTTTCTACGGCTGCTGAGGTGCAGGAACACGAAGACAAGTAACCAGCGGCTTATGGAAATGGAAAGTTAGTTTCATACAGTTTGAAAGTTCGACTTCGGGGCACTGGCCGGGCAGGCAGCTCCTTGTGCCCTTTCATGATTCTCTCCCTAGTGCCTCAGCTCCATGGCCCTTCCCAGGAGGCAGCCATCCCTGCCCCACTTTGCTTGCTTGCTTGTGTCTATTATCTCACAAAGGCATTCAGGTTGAAGTACACCTTATACGGATGTGACATCATTCACATCACAAAGAGAGCCTTTTCCCCCAAGTGCCAAGACATGACGGCTACAGGGGTTAGAAGTAGAAAATAATAACCATTTATGCTGCTGTTCTTGTTGTTAAGAAGCACCAATTCAACAGTTTCTACCTGGGTGTGCCCAGCAGCAAAGTTGTTGCTACTCTCCCGGGTGGGCAGCCCTTCTGGGCGCACCCCTCTCTGAGCTACTTCTGTCCTGCTCCCCCACTGACAGACACTCACTGACCTCTCAGATCCCTAGCTTAATCTTTTAAGTTGCTCCTGTTAATTTGATCCCAGATAGAGAGCTCTCAAAGAACCTAACACTCAAGGCAGAACTTTTTCACTACTTCAGCTAAATCACTGTTTGATTTTAAGAAGCCTTTTGGGGATATTTTGGATGTAAGGTTTGAAACTTATCTTAGGACCCCAGTTTTAGGAGCTCATCTAGCCTCTATGGCTCCAGGAATGCTGATCCAATAAGAATTTGAATTCTATTCTGTATTGTCTTCATTTTGATCGGGATTCTTCTATAGACATGGGTCAAAATAGTCAGGAATATTAGCCTGGCATGATCCAGTGCTTCCAGTCTCATGGCAAAGGAGGTTGTTGTTCATGGAGGTGATTTATAGTCACATGTGACACATCCTTCTAGCCTGACTCTCCTTCCTCTGTGTCTCCAGACCAATAGAAACCAATTATTGCGTGCCTTGGACGAGGGATTAGGGTTTATACATACGATCCCTTCAGTCCTTAACTTCTTGTCACCCTTCTGGTCTAGTGAGTTGCTCAGACCATAAATCCTGAGGCAGTAAAGCTTCCAATGGCCAGAAAACATAACAGATGACCCTTCATGCTCATGGACCAGGGACCTGGGCTGTCCGGGCTTCTCCGTGGCACACACGCTATATAACTTCTCATGAATCATGGATGAGTATTTTTCTGTTTGAATGCCAAGCTTATCATCCGTCTTGCTGACTATTTTATAATTTGGGGCCTTTTATCCTAATAATGTTATTATCTAGTCAGTGTTTTGGTGGTGGTTATTTTATTCTAATGGACTCCTAAGGCCACAGCTATGATATAAATAGATAAATGTACTTTGTTACTTTCCTCGGTTCTGCAAAAGACAGGACACGAGCTAGAGCAAATTTTTGATGGAGAGACACTGTACCCACTTAGGCCACAAGCCAGGGTCTTTCTAAAAGCATGAATCAGAACACAAAGTACCAAGTTTAAGACTGCTTTTGCTAATGGTCGTTTTACCTGACTCCTCTTGCTGATGAAAGACTTGGATCATGAGAGTCAGCATGTGGAAAATCTAGAAGCAACTTTTCTTTTGAAGGGGATATTCCAGAGGCCCTAGGTCATTCAGAATGAAAGTGACAATGTTCACCTCTACCTGGGGCCCACCTGTATCAGCACCCCCTCTCATTCCCCTCCAGATTTACACTGCCTCCCTTTTTGTGACTGCCATTTCAGACTGCTCTTTAATCTTATTCTATAGGAGACTCTTCTACGTGCTGTAAAACACAAAAATTCACAGAGCCCACTGCCAATTCCAACCCAGAATGGTCACAGGGTATTGTTTGGGTTGGGTGTGTAAGTGACCAAATGTGGACATGCAGGTTAGTCGGGGCCAAACTACATGAGGCTTTTGGTTCATGTGCCTACTTGGTTGGAGCTGATACCTGATAAGAATGCTAATATGGAGGGAGGAGGCCAATTGCACACATTATCTGACTTGATTTTTAAGAAGTGTTCTGATTAGTTCACTTGTTTTAACAACCCAATCAGATTGAGTAGGTGGCAATGCATCGATTTCATGGCACTGCCTGAATCAATCTGAATAAAGCCATTTAGTGCCACATATAAACACAGCTGAGTTCAGACAAGTGGGATGCAATGTTTCCTTTAACTCTTGAGTAAGAGTAAATTAAACCACTTAGATGTGGTCTCTACTGAGGCTATTATATATATGAACCTAAGCAGATCCTGCTTATAATTCTACTAATTTCCTATACAGAACCAAACTTCTTTTTCTAGTTTCATTCAGTAGGAGCTTCGATGATAGTAATTGGAAGAAAGGGCTTTCCATTCCCATAAAGAGTTACAGCCTCAGAAACTCACAGGAGCAGTTGTGCCCTGTCCTACAGACTCACTCTAAATTGGTTGTCATTGACTAGCTGTGTTTTGCAGGGACAGTACTAGGTAAGAACAATGAACCAAAAGCACATTTGCAAGCCATCAGAAAGTTTCCTCCTATGGATTATGAAGTCTCTCACCTCTCACCATGAGCTCAAAGGCAGATTGATTGTTTTCTAAAGTAAAATGGATTCAAGAGGACTGGTGTTACATGGAGATGCTAAGAGATTCTTGGCTAAGACCATTTGACTAGCAACTACTTCCCACCATATTCAGACTAATACTCATAATTAGATTCAGAGAGATCCACTAGAAGATTTAGGTTTATTTCATTTGCCCATCCCAGTGGCAATGTCCATGTTCATGCTTCACTGCTAGTATTGGGCTGGCCTGTCTAGAGTAGCAAAACCAGTGACACATATGTATTTATAGAGAGAGAAATTTATATTTAAAAGATGTACAAGTGCTCAAGTCAGACTCTCAGTATGTACTAAGTCCATGAATCAGATGTTAGGATGGAGGCTTCTGGCTCCTGGAGTTGTAGGAGCTGATGAATTCAAGATCAGCATGATGGCAACAGGGTGGTAACTGCAGAGATGCATGAATCCAAGGACAGTAGGTCAGACAGCAGGCCACTGAAGACTCCCAGGGTAAGCAGGCAATATGGCAAGCCATTGGCTGAAGGTCGTGGAAGACTAGCTCAATAAGTCAGAAACAATATCCAGACTCTGCAAGAAGCAAACAAGCCTTCACACAGTGTCTACTCACGAACGGCAGTGGCCACACATCCAAATAAACTTCCAACCAACGGCATCAAGACTGTGGCCTGAGTAAGGAGCTTGCACCCCCACCCTAATATTTTTGCGATTGTTTAGCTGTTCAGAGCAGACCCAATCATGGAATTGATTACATTAGATTGGATCACATCACTTCGTGGGGGATGACAAAAATTAGACTGCCAAACTGCTGAGAAGCCTGGCCTGATCAAACTGGTGCAAAACTCAACTATCACACTATTCCTCAGGACTCCTTGCATAACATTCAACCAGCAGACCATGTGATCACAGTGCCTAAAATAGAAAGAGCTCCAGTGGTACAATGAGTAAAGTGATTTGGTGCATACCAATAGGTTAATGATTTGAACCCATAAGCTCTGGGCTGGTGAAAATGGGGTTATCTGCCTCTGTAAAGATGTGCAGCCTTGGAAATTTCAGAGAGAAACTGTCTTGTTTTACTCTGTCCTATAGGCTTGTGGAGAGCTGGAATTGACTCCATTGGGTTGGGTTTAGTTTGGGCTTGCGACCATTTGATTTGGGTTGGAAAAGTATTTTTAATAACTATAAGGAGTCCAGATGTCACTGTTGGGTAAGCATTACACTTCTAACTTCAGGGTTGGAAGTTCAGATCCACTAGCTGCTCTGCAGAGAAAGATGAGGCTATCTGTTCCCCCAAAGATTTATAGCTTAGTACCCTGTGTGTGACACTCTGTGTCAGAATCGATTTGATGTGGCAGTAGGTGTAGTTTGATTTCTTATTCCTCCTTGTGCAGTATGTCCTCTCACATGTACTTTCTCATCTGTTAAATGTGATTATTGAGGTGGGTCATCTTTGAATCTCTTCTATCACTTGCACTGCATGATTTTAATACCATCCCATGCTGAACTCTGGTGGCATCGTATTTGATGTGCTGGGCTGCTAAACAACGGATCTGTGGGAGAAAGATGCTCCTGTGAAGAGGTACAGCCTCGAAGCCCACAAGGGCCCTTCTATGCTACCTATAGGGTGACTCTAAGTCAGAATCAATTCATGGCAGTGAGAGATGCTGAACAAGTCTCTGGATGACACAAACGTGTCTGCCCTCACTCAGCAATGCCATGGGAGAAAAGCCTGGTCATCCTCTTCCATACAAATTATAGCCAAGAAACTCCTCTGTGGACAGTGCTACTTAGTCACATGGGGTCACTGTGAGCCCGAAATAACCTGGAAGTGTTATGTGTAGTTTATATCTTACAAAGAAATTTTCCACTTATAATTTGTGTTGCTCCCTACTCTGTGGCTGTAGGAAAATTAACAAAATGTCCTCAGGAATATTAATGATTGGATCCAATGCCCATGAGTCCACATGTTATCATATGGTACCCATCATTCACCCATGGGCTTCTCATCAGATTCTAGATGCCCTGGACCTGATCATGAACTGCCTATGCAAGAGTTCACACCACCTGTCAACATTCACTGTAGGAAAGACTGAGATTGAGGCCTGAGCTTCAAGCATCTTGTGTTGAAAGTCAGAACTTGTCTTCCTTATAGTTTAGCTTGTATAGAGGTCATAAAATGCAGCCAAGGCATTAAAGGGAAGTAAAAAGGGAAAAAATAGAGAAAAAAGAATCACTTGGAAGGTTTTCGTACTTCTGTAAAAAAAAAAAAAAAGTCTTTCATTTTTTTTCTTCCATTACCAAAATCTCCTCCAAACACACAGACCCTACAGTATCCCTATTAAATTATATAGAGCGAGTCCAGCCCTGGATTGTCAGCGGGGCCCATCAGTCCTAATTTATCGCCCCAGGAAACACAGTACAATTATGGTAATAAATAATAATAGGATTCAGTACATGACAACATGAATGATGGAGCCTCTCAGAATTCATTTACATTGCTTTGTGTTGCAATCATCATGCCTCTAATGTAATGCCAAGCAAATGAGCCCCTTTGAATATTGTGCAATCTATTGCAAGTCAACTGGCACAAAACTCACTCAATAAATCATGTTCAAACACATGCCGGTAATGACAGGTAAATCAACAATGAAGTAATTGCATTTAATGTATTGAAATACTGGACAAAAAAAAAACAGTGACCTCAAAGTGACTTTTTATAAAAGGTATGATATAGTTGCAACGGGAGTGAGGTCCTTCCTAAGAGGCATGTCTTGCTAAGAAGCACAAGCCAGACTGATGATGCAGGTCCCAGCACAGACCTGGAGGCCCACTCTGCAGTCAACCCTGACCCAAGAAGCCAGAGGCTTCAAGGGGAGCTCACTGGGTTGATCCTAGGTATCGCAGGTGAGAGGAGATCTCAGTACCTAACATAGCTACCACTGTTGTGCCTGTGTTTTCACCAAGCTCTGCATTTTGGAACTAGCTCTGAAGGCAGTCTGGTGGAAAAGAAAGAGCACTATGTCAGGAGTCTAAGGCTGTGTGTATTTCCCCCCTTCCAGCTCTGGAATTCATTAAACCACTGTATGACTCTAGCCAAGTCACTTTACCTCTCAGTCCTTTGTATGTAAAAGGAAGTAGTTGGACTCTCATCTCTAACATCCACTGCAAGCTAACATCCAAGGAGGTTCTGATTTTAATTAGAGGTCTTCCCTTTGAAGCATGCAGGGGGAAAAAACATCCCTCCCACTCTTCCCGAAGAGGTCCCGCTCTTGAGTGTTGAAGGCTCTGGTCTGAGCTAGCATGCATCTCTTCATCATTTCTGGTGGTTAGGCCAACTGTGTGTGCTTCTAATTTCTGTGGAACTTGGGCCTGCCCCTTTCTGGGCAAGCAGACAAGTCTGAAAATAGGGCCCCAGGGGCCATGTGGATGGATAACAGACAATGCTGAAATGACAGCCGTCCCCACATTCCCTATTGCATCCACTCCAGCTTTCCGCTTCCCAGGGACAATGTCAAGAAGAGATGAAACAGAGCCTGTGCAGAGCGAAAGACCACTTAAGGGAAATTTTCTGCTCTCATGAAGAAGTCATTCTTGGCTGAAGAGCTCCTTCGCTCTCCCCTCCTAACACACTTGTTCTCTTTATCTCTCACACCCAGTGCCTGTCTTGTGTTAACAGGGATCTCACGGACCCTATATTGGTCAGATGTACAGAAGTAGGAAGATAGGGAAGAAATAGTACTGGCCTTGAAATGCTATCTGGTGTCAAATCGTCACTCTACCTCATTGGTTGTTGTGTTGTTGTTGTGGGGTTATCTTTTTTTTAGCATATGACTTCATGCAAGTCCTTTTACCACTGACTTCCCATTGCTTTACCTATCAAGTGATGATGATAATGTTTATTCTGTCCACATGGAGGCAACTGTAAGATGAATGTGATGGGGGTGAAAAGTCTTGCTCACTGTTCAACACTGGTGAGCACTGGGGTGAAGAGGACACTCTGAGAGCAACTCACTGCATTCTGCACTCCACCACATTGAGCGCCAAATGAAATTGTGCTGTTCATTGTCATGGTCTGACTCTGGGTTTTGGTGAACTCATTTATATATTCCTGTAGTACCAGCACTAGGAACAAGGTCAGTGGGTATTTAGAGAATGAATGAGTGAGGCTCATCTTTACTTCCTTTTAGGAGCTTATAAGAGAACATGGATCTGAAAGGTTTTAAAAGCTTTTTTGAATTTGACCTGTCTCTACCAAAGTCTTACAAACCTCATTTTCCTGCTTCATTCATGCCTCCTTCTAGGCTAAATGGCTGTTCAGCGGGATCTGGCTTCCTGCCCACTGGCCCCTACTGCAAAGAAAGCAATGGGAAAGCATGTCAAGAGAGTTGGCAATTAGGGAGCACCAGCCTACTAATGAGAAAGTTCTCAATGCCATTGCGTCAATGTTGACTCATAGTGACCCTCCCTTTGGATTTCCAAATTGGCAACTGTTTACAGGAGTAGAAAACCCAGTCTTTCTCCTACGGGGCTGTTGGTGGATTCGAACCACCAACCATGTGGAGCATAGCCCAATGCATAACCTCTACCACTTCAAATGCCCCCACCCAGAACTTCCTCAGAAGACAGGCCTGGGATCTGTTTCTGCAGACGGTAGTCTTGAAAGCAGTTCTCTGCTGCACACGATGCTGCCATGGGTCAGATGTGACTCACTGGCATTGGGTTCATTTGTTTGCTTGTTGGATTTTGTTTTGGGAGATGCCCCCTATGGCCCACGTGGACCAGATCCTTGGGCAACAGCACACCAGGGAAAGGCAGTCCCTTTCCAAACAGGAAGGGATCTGAAACCTGGAAGAGCTCACAGCACCTGTGTATCAGAGGAGCCAAGGGAATCCTGATTGGTGTAACCCCACAGCCCCGGAGTGATAGCGACAGGCATTCATTCCAAGCATCCTCCTCCAAAGACCCCCATCTACCCTTGCGTGTGTCTGTCTGTCAGAGAGCCTGTTTTCCCATTCTCCAAGCAGGCCCTCCATCTGTTGATAGCTCCCATATGATATTCCCTGATTAGCAAGGCAGCAGCAAGGAGAACAAAAGACCCATTAACCAGGGCTGGTGGGCGGGAAGGCAAGGCTAGGGGCCCTGGAAGGGGAGAAGAAGAAACTGAAAAACTCTAATTTTAGAAAATTGTTACCAGTTGTGGGCTATGAAAAGTGTTCCCCAAAGAAGAGAACATCAGGAGTAGAAGAACCCCGTTTCTCCCTCTGACCTGATGATTAATGGGCTGGCAGCTTGGATCTCGGATGGTAAATACCTACTGTGTTGATCTTGGGTTTTCTCAACACTGCGCAGGATTCAGATTGTTCCGGGAAGCAAGAAAGGTATTTGGCAGCGACTGAGTAGCAGCAGCTCAAACACCACACCCCCACCCCTAGGACTCAAAGGTCCCTTCAGAAAAAAGCAAGCTGTAAATTTAATTCAGCTTTAAGGAGAAGAGAGAGAGTCTGCTTTAAGGAGAAGAGGGAGAATCTGCTGTGCCACGAGGTAACTTCAGAATGAAGGATCCTTTTTCCTAGCAAGGGTCTTTTACTAGGGGGTTGGTGGGGGGTGGGGGGGGTGTTAAAATTCTTTCTGGAAGACAATGGACTGTCATCTGACTAGGTCCTACCTCCTTGGGACATGTTAGTCAGAAGGAAGCTGTGTCTGTCCCGGTACCTGTAAAAAGACAGTAAAACAGCGGGTCCTCAAAATAGAGGAAGATCCGGAAAGTTGACCCACTGGCCACCGGCACAGACCCGAGCCTGACAATTGTGAAGATGGCACAGGCCCAGGCCACATCGTGTTCTGTTATACCCAGGGCGGTCTGAGTCAGAACGTGCTCAACCGCTACATTGAGTCTGAATCACCCATAAACACCCCACCGTATTCATGATTCAAGAAACTGTCCTGCCTCCCCCAAACAGAGTTCCACAAGTCTGGTTTTGTTTTGTTTTTCCATCACGTCCACCCCAGCTTCTGCCCCTCGTCCTCTTCCACCCTCGTTCCCTTCAGAAACTCAGAGACAGGAAATAAACTCCTGCCTCTTGTCATTGGTTCCCAAGAGCCAATGAGCTGCATGCAGCCCCTGGCTGTGAAACAGCTCTGGCTCAGGCAGCTTGATTAATGACTGGGGGTCAGCAAATGTCACCTCTCCCACTGAATCCTCAAAGTACACACACAGCCCAGCTGGAAATGAAGAAGACCAGAAGGGACAAGAGAGAGCAGGGACGAACACACGAACCAAGGACAAAGCGGGGCAAACCTCGGCTCTCCCTGAGAACTCCCACCCACCCTTGGCAGGAAGGGGCGTGGCCAGCTTTCCACACCTTTCAGTGAGTGAGCAGGCTGATGAGAAAGCAGCAGGGGCAAGGTCTTAATCTCGAACTTTCCACACATAGTTAGACAGAGAGATCAGGTCACAAAAGAGCTCTTTCTTGAGGAATAATTATATCAAACATGCAGATGGGGAGCAGGGTGAACAGGGACTTGCCCTCAAGTCAGCCTACATTATTGCTATACCATTAGCGGCACTTGGTAGGGAAAAAGAATCTATGATACTTGAGGAATCTTAGGAGCTGAAAGAGGGGTCTATGGGTCTTACGGGGCATTTTACATTCCTGGGGTCAAATATCCTTTTCAGTTCTACTTGAGGCAAGCAATTGTACATTCTGCCGCAATGAACTGAGATTATATCTTCTATTTGCCGGGCACCCTCGAGAATTCCATACCAGGTGGCAACAATAGACTCAGCATTTCAAACTGAGTGGGGGACGGGGCGACCTGAGTGGGGCAGAGCGATGAGAAGGAGACCGGGAAGTTCAGCCCAGAATTAGAATGCCTTTGTTTCTCCCTGACAGGAGAAAGGGGGTCTTTCTACCCTGTCCCGTAGAGTCACTATGGGTAGGCATTGGCTTGATTGGCAATGAATGAGAGTAATCGATTCAAGAAAGGATTATCCTTTTCCTCTTACTATTATTTTTTTTAACCTAAAACTCTGAGACGGGGAACTCTGAACTATCATCTATAAGGTAGCCTCATCTTGTATTTTTCTGCGATTGTAGCCACATGGAACTATCTTAATTTCTCTCTCTCTCTCTCTCTCTCTCTCTCTCTTTAAGGATGTGAGAGTTTAAAAACAACTTCCTGAATAGGAGATGGGGTGAGTCTCTTCCCTTCGCATTTTCCCAGGTTCAGATAGAAAGCAACCCCAGTTCAAACTCAGAAAGAGTTGAAGAGCCAAAGGTTCCTTATGGATGACTGAGTCGACACCATAGTTTGTCAAATCAAGCCAAGTAAGATCTCAAGATGTGAAGGAGTTGGCTTGAAGACATATAGTCATGACAGAACCGATGCTAGCTCTGGCTCTCCTGTCCCAAGACCAGAGTTTGTTTGTGTTTTGTTTTCCATTATGACACTTTTTTTCCTTTTGGTAGTTGTCAGTTGAAAAGCTGTAGGCCAAGTGAGTGACAACAAGTAAATTGCTAACTTAACTAGTCAAAACAATGAGCTACTTTTACTGGGAAGGCTAACATGAAGGCAAGGAAATATTTCCCAGAGTGTGTTCGGCCGAACTAGTTACTTGATACATTGCACCTATAAAGAACATAAACAACGTCTCTAGCCCAAGTGTTTAGATGTATTACTTAGAGCTTCACCTTAGCATATTAGCAGTTGATTTGTTTTATTTAGCAAACCCAACTCACTCTAATTTCATTAGAATCGAGGGGGTTCTCTCACTTTTCCATTACACGAGATGCATTCACAAGTCAAAGAAGGGGTTTGATGCTACCACTTCCACTCTGGGACATTCTGGTGTAGAGGAAGGAGGAGCCCAATAAAGAGCAAGCTGCTGCCATTGGGTCAATTCTGACTCAGAGCGACCCCAGGGAATGGATAGAACTATTTCTGAGGCTGTACAACTTCATACGCAGAGATGGCATCCTCTTTGTCTCCATGGGGTGACTGGTGGAGTCCACCTGTTGACTACGACACCATTGAATTATAACCTCAGAATTCAGCTATGCTATTAATCACATGCTAATCTTGGATAATTCAATGTCACCCTCCTGGACCTCAAAGTTATTATCTCTTAAGTGGTGGGAGAGGGATAGGATGTTGAGGAAAAAATCCCTCTAGGCCTCCTTGCTCAAAGTGTCTATGATTAGCCAATGCTGTTTGGCCCTCTCAGCGAGGCTAGGGAGATAATGCCAACCAGGCAAATGCAGCCAGTTTTCCCTCCAGATAACTCTAGCTGGAGACTTGTACCTGAAGCTGTGCTCTTCCAGCTTAAATTAAGGCAGAAAAGACTGAAAGGATAGAATTCTCTAAGATAAGAAAATAAATGGTCCCAAGAGGGACTATTTTTAACTTGGCCAATGCTAAAGTAAAGCCATCCTCACACTAAACTAAACCCACTGAACAAGTTGCCTATCTTATTAAAATGACCCACTCACCCACTGTTGTCAAGTTGGTGTCAACTCATGTGACCCCACACAACAGAACTGCATCACTCGCTCAGGTTTCTAAGACTGCACATCTTTTAACGTGCAGACAGCAACCTCTTTCTCCCTTACAGTGTCTGGTGGATTTGAACCAGTGACCTGTGGGATAGCACCTCAATGCTTTACCCACAACACTACCAGGTCACTTAATGAAAGTGAAGGCTATTTTTTGGGAGGGGGGTATCTTTTCCATGATGAAGTCAACAAAATGTCCAAATCTTTTATTAAATGCCCTTCCTCCTCCCTCATTTCCCGATTCTGAAATAAGCCCACAGGGGAGCTGTCACCTGCCTTCCTGTAGAGCTAAAAAAAAGGGGGGGGCTCCCTTTTAAAATCACATTAATCCCTCAAGCTTTTCATTTTGTTTTGTCAATAATTATTAACCTTTCGTTTTTCTCCAGGGCTTACTCTCTGCTGCAGGCCAACAGCCCGGCTGAGTGTCTGGGTCATCTACCAGCAAGTGCTCTTTTTAAACACAAACACACATGTTCTGCCTCTGATTTCCTGAGCGGTCCCAACACCTGGAGTGATCAGAGTCCAAAAATGTCAGGTCAGGAAATTGAGTTCTTCTCAGTGCTGGCTAGGGTGTGTAGATATTGGAGCACAAACGTGCTGTGCAACTAACCCTCTCCAGGGACCCTGCCAAGGAATTCACGAGTCCCCAGAGCTGGCAAGGAAAATGGAGAAGACAGGGAAATAGACAACATGTGAGCTTAACACAAAGGTGTCCTCTTTGCCTACCAACCAAAGGGAAACAAAGAATCATGCTCTCACCAACACACATACACACACACACACACACACACACACACACACACACACATACACTGGTTCAGGAGGGGTAGGGAGGTTGGGGAGAGACCCTGGACAGGTTTGTGAAGGCAACAGTCTGTTTATTGTTGTCAGAGTGGTGATTTTTTTCTTTTTTCCTCCCCCCTCCCGCCCCCTGCCTCTGGCAATTGTATGAGAATTGGAGACTTCAGCAGAAAAGAAATCTATTCACTTGTCATCACATGCAACCTCTGTGTTCAACAAAGGAAATGGCAAAATTTCACTCTTAACTGGATTTGGGGATTATTACTGGGACATGGGAAAGGGGGAGGTGGAGTAGAAGGTCAAGCTGCCCTAGATCCTGGGGTAGCCAGTGACTTCACTGGGCCTGGAAAGGAGGGAACCATTTCTCCAAAGAGGTGTCCTGTCAGCAGGGACAAAGGCAGGGAGGGAAGACTCAGGAAGAACAGTCACAAGTCCCAGAGCAGGCCAAAGGGTTGGAGCTGCATCCCACACCACCGCCCAGGGGTCAACTGAACTCGTTAAAGACAGCTAGCGCACAGGGAACAGACTGTCCACCCCCTTGGAGTTGATCCCATTGCCTTCGTCATGATGGCTGTTTGGCACAACTACTTGTGATGGAGCTTAGCACATTCTATATTCCGTCATGGTGCTAAGCACAGCTTTCCTTTCCTTTGCTTTTCATGCATGTAATTTTCCTAGCTGTTCCTCCACTCCCTCTCCACTTCAATTCATCCCCACTCACAGAGTGAAGCCAAAGATTATCCAGCCCAACCACGCACTGCGTCAGGGGCCCATTCAGACCCTTCACTTGTGAGTTCTCCTTCCTTCTTTCTAAGTCTCTGTTCCACTCTCTAAGTCAGGTGTCCTCAAACTTTTTAAACAGGGGGCCAGTTCACCATCCCTCAGACCAATGGAGGGCCAAAAAAAAAAAAACAAAAAAAACTTTGAGCAAATTCACTGTAGGCCCAGCATGGGTCAGCTTCTAAGTAGGACAAGGTAGCAGCAACAAAAACACTCAATAGGCCAGATAGATGTCCTAAGCGGGCCACATGTGGCCCATGGGCCATAGTTTGAGGACCCCTGCAAGTCTATGTTCTCTTCCAATGTTGTTACAATATGGCAACTGCACATCCCTATGAATCCCCATATCAAATTCTCCCAAATTTCAAAGTACTAAGGTCAAGATTCAAAACCCGAAACCAGAGGAAATTAGGTCGCTAGGATGCTGGGATTGTTTATTATGCTCTCAGCCTTAATTAAGTGTAAGTACCATCTTGTCAGTGTTCTGCCACATATGCTCAAGCTGTCGGGGCAATTTTACTGAGTCTGACAGCTTAAATCAGAAACAAGAGAGGCAACATGTCAATGATGTGGCTGGACATGATGGATATATTAAGAGGAGTCTGGAAAATTCTGGACTTCATTATATCGACTCCACTCCTCAAAAGTTTCTGTCAAAAGAATCTCCGTCTCATTGAAAAAGCTCTGCTGGGATCTGATTACACCCAATGTCTCGGCCTCCCACAGCCACCTGGACACATGGGGTTTCACCCACAGACACTCTGGAGGAGTGATTGAAGGAAGATGAGAACAGGGAGATTGCTGATGCTGGCATAATTTCTACAAATAGATCTATTGAGATTTAAAAGGTGCAATAACTTGACATTTTTGGTAAGTTAAAAACTCCTTAAAAATTGGTTTGCAGGATGTTTCTTTTTCCATCATGACTCCAGGCTATTTTCAAAATGAAAAGCAGGAGATCAAGTCCTAAAAAGCGAGGTGGAGTTGAAGGCAATAATAAAATTTTAAAGACCAAGAGAAAAGTGATAATCTTCAGAAAGTGTTCCAGGCACACTTGACTTCAGATGGCAAGTTCCTCTGAAGGAGGGAATGAGGGCAATGGAAAAAGAACTTTCCCTGGGAGATTGGCACACACATATGCTGGCCTGGACACCTGCCTTTCTCACCCAGGTTCCAAGGGACCACTCTTTGGAAGGTATCTGCAGTCAAGCCAGGCACCAAGTACCAATAGATCTTGAAATGTCATCGATCTGTTACTCTAAGAATAGCAGAATACTTGCTACACAAGGAGAGAAAAGGCATCATAAAGGTGGGGGTGTTAGACTGTGGCAGTCATGTACTCTGGTGCCAATTTGATTAAGAGCATAGGGTTGGAATCTAGTTTATCAATCTGGAGAGAGCCAATAAGACCTCTGTGTGGGCATGGCTTTCTCCTGAAAATTCTGGGAAATCTTGTGGCATTTCCAATTGGAGGTGAGATACTTGACTCAGTCTCTTAGAGATGTTCTACTGACAAAACACAAGTCTCAGTCTTTGGGAGACATGGCAGCTGACAAGACAACATGGCAGCATGCTGATAGATCCTGAGTGCTGGAAACTGGAGGAGTCAGAGGACAAGCCACATGGGCTTACCCTGATGGAACCAGATCTCTGAAGCCGGAAAAGCCACATAGAGATCCCTACCAATACTGAGATGCTTTTTACCACCACTGAATATACAAGACTGCATCCACTGGCCTGTGATTGTCCTGATGTCATTGCATGTGCTTCGTGAGTCTGAAGAGGACTTTGGATTGGTAATGGACATATGGGTTACAATCACTGTTCCATTCCTCTTGTATATAAACCTCTCCTATATATACATATGCCTGTTTATGAATTTGTTTAGTCTACCTAGACTAACACACAGGCCATGGTCATGTGCCACCAGGATCCTGGGGAACTCCCTAGGTGACTGACCCATTGCCATGGAGTCCAATCTGGCTCATGGCACCCGGGGCCAGGGTTTTCAAGGCTGCACATCTTTATGGAGACAGGCATCCTCACCCTTCTTTCCCATGGATCAGCAGGTGGATTTGAACAAGAGGGTCTTTACAAAAAGCACTTCTCTGCTTCCCTTCTTTTCAAGAGCAAGAATTTTCCATTGAAAGTGTGTGCTTATATTACTGAGCTGCAAGATTTTAAACAGACTCTAAGGGCTTCCATCTAGACATACAGTAGATAGAAAACTCATAAGTTTTCCTTGGAAAACTTTCCTTTGGAACCTCTGATTTTACAATGGACCCCCCTCTGTAAGCATTCTAGCTGGTAGTTCTTATGTCTGTTTTGTGATAGTAAGCAGAGTCACTGCAGTCAGACAATGTTGATGTTGCTTCAGAAGTTTAAACAGATGTTGCCTGGGCTTTAAAACAGCGAATAAACTTCAATGAGATGACTTGGAGAAGACAGGCAGGAGGGTGGGGGGAGTACTTGTACACTACTTAGTTAGGAAATATGCCTGGCTTTAGATAATCCTTTTTTCTTATAATAATAGGCAAAATCCAAAAGAAGATCCAAGGCCTCCAGCTAGTGAAAGAGCAATGGTTCTGTTTTTCTTTTTCTTTTCTCAGTGGTGTGAATGCTAATTGTTTTCTGCTCTGTCTCGTATTGGATTGGATTGAAAACCTCTTTCCCAAATCAATTTGGAGGCAATGACTCATCAGCCTAATGACTAAACTGCTCTTTTATCAACCCAGCAGGTGTGTAACAGGCTTCCTCTAAATAGCGCTTCCTCCCCCACCTTCACTATGTTTTATAATCCCAAGGAAAGGAGTTGGAGACATATGAAGACCAATTTCCTGCTCCCAGGTTTCCCTTTAAAGAAAATATGAAGTTAAGATCAGGAACACCACAGGGATGCCCACTAGCACTCCTACTTTCAGCATTGTATTAGAAGTACTAGTCAAAGCAATTAGGCTAGAAAAGTAAAATAAAAGATACTAAAATTGGGAAAGAGAGTGCAAAACTATCCCTTTTCACAGATGGCATTACCCTACACATAGAAAATCACAAAGAACTTATTATAACTAATAAATGAAGGCAGTCAAGTGGAAGAGTACAACATTAACGTGCATATACAAATCAGTTTTTTTAATATATCAGCTATATCAGCAATGTGCAAGAAGGAAGAGAGGTTAAGGAAACATTACCTTTTATAGTAGTATCTAAGAAGGTCAAATACTTAGTAGTAAATCCTAACAGGAAGGTAAAAGACCTATGTACAGGAAACTATAAAACATTGCTAAAAGAAATCAAACAAACCCATCTAAATGGAAGGACTCACTCCATGTTCAAGAATCGGAAGGCTTAATAGAGCAATATTACTCAAAATAATCTACAAAATCAGTGTAATCCCCATCAAAATTCCAGCAGTCTTTTGATAGGAAAAGAGAAAACAAACTTCAAATTTATCTGGAGAGTAAAGTACCTCAAATAGCTAAAGTCATCCTAGAGACTGCAGACTCCAAAGTTGAGTGACAGAGAAAGGGCAAAGTGATAAACGGGAGTTTTCAGGTCATTAACACTGTTGTGGCTTAAATTGTGCCGCACCCCACACCCCAACTCAACGTTTATTTAATTACTGGCCCCTTTAACTGTGGATGTGACAATATTTGGAAATAGGGTTTCTTTGTTGTGTTACCTAGAGCTTAACCCAGGATGATGGGACCTAAACCTAATCATTCTGAGCTAAGGAAATAGCAAATATGAAGCATAAAGACTCCACGTGAAGACAGACACACAGCAATGTATCTATGAGGCCAGGAATACAAAGCACTGCTGGCAGTTATGAGAAGTTGAAATAACAGAAGGTGCATATCCTAGGGCTATTCCCTAAACTCAAACTTCTAGTCCACTGAGGTATGAGAAAAACAAATGTTCTTTAAAGGTGGGGGGGGGGGGAGGGATAAAGGGAGCTGATATAAAGAAGCCCAAGGAGAAAGGAAACTGGATTGAAAATGATGAGGGCAGGCAAATACACAACAATATTTGATTTAATGGAACTATAGGTTGTAAGAATACCTGTAAGATCTCCTAATAAACTGTTTTTTTTCAGAATACTGTGACATTTCTCCTATGACTTCACTAAATAGTCAAGGAAGATGAATTCACTAACTTGATTATAAATTGTATTGCAGTTGAATGCATATGCCAAATAAATACATGCATATACTCACATTGATCAAATTAGACACTTTAAATACAGACTTTACTGTAGAGCAATTATATGTCAATAATACTATTTAGAAAAATAAAGGTATTTATCAAATACCAAAAAAAGCTATACTCACTACCACAGTCTATACCAAGGCACAGCGACTCTGGAGAGCACAGTAAAGCTTCCCCGTTGGACTTCCAAGATGCTGAATCTTCCCTGGCATAGATAGCCTGGTCTTCCTCCCATGGAGCGGCTGGTGTGTTCAAATCATTTCCCTTGTGGTTATGCCCCCAAAGCTCCTTTTCATGAAACACATAAATGACTAATATAAGCAATTCATCCAACAGTATTTACCTTGTATTTCAGGCCATATGAAAGATTATAAACAAATTCTGAAATAACTTTGTGTCTACAAAAAAGTGGTTTTCTAGTAATATTACAATAATGAACACAAAAAAAGGGAAAGGGGAAGCCAATCACAATGATGGACATATAAACACACACATACACACACAAACCAATCAACTAAAGGTGACAAACAACAGAAACATGGGTGAAGGGTCATAGTGGATAGTGTAAGATTGAAAATAATATTAATTTATAATGTATCAAGAGTTCATCAGGATGGGAAAGTAGGAAAAGTTGGGAAAAACTGAGGAACTGATACCAAGTGTTCAAATAGAAAGAAAATGTTTTGAAAAGGATGGTGGCAACAAATGTACAAATGTGCTTGACACAATGAATGTGAGGATTGTTATATAATCTATAAGAGCCCCCAATAAAATGACTGAATATGCAAATAGTAGATACATAAGACAAACAGAATAGAATTGAAAGTCCCAAAATAAATCTACAAGCCATAGTCAACTGATTTTCATCAAGAGTGCTAAATCATCCAATGGGGAGATTATCTTCAGTAAATGCTAGAAAAACTGGATTTCCACAAGCAAAAGAATGAACTAGGATTCAACTCTTACACCCTACACAAAGTCAATTGAAAGTGGATCAAGGGCCTTCATCAGGAAAACAAAATCAAAATTCATAGAAGACAATGTAGGTATAAAGCAGTGCTTCCTGTGATTTGGGGAGTAAATGAGCTAATTCACTAATTCAGCGATTAAAAATATGAGCAGAAAAAAATAAAAGAGATTGTTTGCACCAAATAAAAATCATATACTTTTTAAAATGAGGGAACAGTTTACAGAATGGAACAGAGTTGGGGGGTGGAGGTGCTGGGTGAGCTATACAACTGTCCGTCAGCAGTTTCTCCTTCAAAGGAGTGTGATTAGTGACAACAGAGGAAAGAGAAGACACAGTCAAGCAATCTTTGTATGAGGTGAGAAGCATGGCCCTTGTCCTGGTGGTCTCAAAAGGATCTCTCACCAAGCTACTGCAGGTTCCTAAAGGGGAGAGGAAAGGTCTTGTTCTCCATAGGTGTAGCTGAGAGTTCCTTTCTGATCTCATTTATTTTTACTAACTCAATCAACTAAATAGATAAGAGTTGAACTGCTATTCTTTGGGGATTCTCATCTAAGCTGAGAGAACTCCTACCTAATAAATCCTGCCATTTCTCTTCTGATCAAGACATGTAAAACTCACATGCTATAGAAAACCATCCCAAGCTCATCTTGTCTTTGCTCTTTAAATGCTCCAACATACATGCTCATCACAAAGATTTCTGGTGGCACTGTGGGTAAGGTGTTGGGTTGTTACCTGCAAGGTTGCTGGTTTATACCCACCAGCCAGTATGAAAGAGAAAGATCCTCATGTTCATGCTCATATCCCCATAAAGCAGTGGTTCTCAACCTTTCTAGTACTATGATCTTTTAATAGAGTTCCTCATGCCCTGGTGACCCCCCCAACCATAAAAATATTGTGTTGCTATTTTATAACTGTAATTTTGTTACTGTCATGAATCAGGCAACCCCTGTAAAAGGGTTGTTTTACCCACAAAGGGGTCACGACCCATAGGTTGAGAACCACTGCCGTACAGGTTCAGCGTCTGAGAAATATTACATAGAGTCTCCATGTGTCAAAGTCAGCTCAATGGCAGTGAATTTAGTGTTCTGATTCATTTTCTTATGACATATGTGTACATGCCAAGTACAGGTCCTGGGTGACACACATGGTTTGTGCTCAGTTGGTAACTGAAAGGTTGAGGGTTTCAATTCATCATCAAGTCTGGTGTATTCCTGTCTTTAGGATTATAGTCGAGGACACCATATGGGGGAGTGCTTCTCTGTCATATGGCACTGGGTTAGGTCAGAAATGACTTAAAGATATGAAACAATGACATTTTAGATATATGTTGACAAAATTCAGCTTTTTGTATATGATTTACTAAAACTAAACTCACTACCTTGAAGTCGATTCTGACTCATAGAGATCTTAGAGGACAGATCTTACAGGGAAACTGTCACAGTTTACAAGAGTAGAAGACCTCACCATTCTTCCTGGAAACAACTGGCAGTTTCCAACCACTTGTGGTGAGCAGTTCAAGTCATAACCACTACTTCTCCGTGATTCCTATGTGATTTACACTGTACATTATAGACACTGAGTATGATTTATAATACACAAATGTTTCCTTATTCTAAATGTAGCTAGGCATTGTAGAAGTCACCTTTATGAATATAAGTCTGTGTGAGTGTGATTATTTACAAATTTGTTGATATCTTCCTTTAGTGCCATAAATAATGGCATTCAAATAGCAATAATAGCTGTTATTCAGCATCTACCGTTAGCCAGGCACTATGGTAGAGATTTTTACATTCATCACTTAATGTAGTCTTTGCAACAATCTGTAGAGGTAGGATTTATGATATTACTTTTACAAATGAGTAAATTGAGGCTAAAAGAGCGTAAGTAATTTGCCAGATACACCACAACTAGTTGTAGAAAATGTGGAATTTGAACACACGTGGCCTCCTGCAGAATTGATGCTACTAATTCCTTTGTACTTTGAACACTAGTTGAAAGCAGAGATGCCCTGCATAGGTGTCTTTAAGTCAGTTCATACATACAAGCCTACATACACGATAATGAGATACTAGTGGGTCTATACCATCATCAATCCTTGCTATACTCGAGGCCCTAGTTGTAGCCACTGGGTCGTCCTCTCCGTGAGGAGCCTCCTCTTTTTAGCTCGCCAGCTATTTTACTAAGCCTGGTCTTTTTCTTCTGGTGACTGGTTAGTTAAGATCTCTGGGGCTAAAAGAGATGCTGGAGATGATTTGGTCAAAATGAAGTGGAGCTACAGTAATGAATGATTTCTACCTGAGTCATCAAATTCCCTGCCATCAAGTAGGAAATGACTCATTGTGATCCTCTAGGTCTGGGTAGACCTGCCTCCATGAATTTCTGATACCCTTAACAGTTTACTGGAGTCAAATTCCCATCTTTTTTTCCACAGAGCCCCTGGTGATTTCAAAATGCTACCATTTCAGAACTATGCCTAACATGTAGCCACTGTATCTCCTGGGTTCAAAGCGATGAATTATGAGCTTCAGTTATTCAGCTGTGGACAAAGTTGGGATTAGAATTCTGGTTGCTTATTTCTGAATCTACTCCCCTGGCTACTTTAACTCTTGAACTTCTAGAACTTTATTCAGCAGAGATATTGTCCAGTTTCTTGTGCCTATGAGTTCCTTCCTCTGAAATTATAGAAATTTCAGTCTATATTTATATTGTGTTGGTCATTTCCATTATAACTAGAGAGAAAAGGCACTAGGTATCTTTGCCAGGGTCATCGTCTTTTCGCAAAGCTTAACTAGGACTTTTTAAAGAGTTGAAACCAAAATTATAACAGTTTATAAAGAGTCACCAAAAGCTCCCCCCAAAACCTGTCTCCAGCCTTCAGGTCAATCCAACATTTCTTGGGCTCCTTTTGTATTGCCCTCTTTCATCTGGAATGTAGCATTCAGTTTGCAGCAGGTTTGAGAGCAAGTAAAAGCCATGCTAAAAGCTTCCTGCAAACCTTATTATTATTATGAAGGTGTTTCACAGATGTAAGGCAGTTTAACAATCCTTTTGATTAGTCATTCATGTAAGTATTTGAATAAACATTTCAAATCAAGTCAAAATAATCACAAAGGATAATAACATTTACAGTGTTGCCTAGAGAAATTGTGATCTCAGTGTCTCTTTTTTTATTTTTTCTTTGAACTGAGTAAATAAGGGCAACCCCCTCAGCCTACTTTTCCATTTCAAAACACAAAATAACTTGATGTTTTCCCTCTTGGTAATGATTTTCTCTTGTTGAATACAATAGGAGGGATGAATGCAGCCCATTTAACATATGTGACTTCATGAATTTCTGCAACACCAGACATAAGATGCAACAATTTCCAAGACCCTCTTGTTTACTAATGGTATGTGAGTGAAAATGGAATCGTAAAATAGATATTTTGATAGACAGTCACCTTAGCTCTCAATTGCAATTGTTTCTATATCTGCAGGATATTTAACAGGAAATATCATCAATGAACTCACAGAACTTGCCAAATGGTCTCTTATTATATTCTACCTACTGCATTGGGCCAGGGTTGATTGGGGAAACTAATCCGGTGACACTCATATATGTGCAAGAATGAGCTTTATATCAAGAAACAATCGTATACCAAGAAAACATCCCAGCCCAGTGCAACTCAAGTCCTTAAGTCCAATACTAGTCCATGTGTCCCTCTTTAGACTGAAGCAGTCACATGCAGTGATGCAGAATGCAGGAAGATCACAGGCCTGTGGTGGCAAAGTTTTGTGGCTCCAATGGTGCTGGATGCATCTCCAGGGTTCTGGCAGCAACCACGGTTCACCAGCAGGAGGGTGAAGACAGAGAGGTATGTGTGTGTGGGGGGGAGGCAGGGTGGAAGGCATGGTTGTTGACAAGTTGGGGGTGGGGAGATGTCCCAGAATCCTCCTTATGACAAGATTATGCCCACAAGAAGTCACCATGAGGATGTGACCTGATTAGCAGGGTAAACTCCAGCCCTACACTTTCATATACTTCATCTTGACATGAAATTACGTAACTACTGCACCTAATTAATCTCCCATCAACAGTTGACACTGTTAAGCTTGCCCATTTTGAACCTTCTCTTCTCTATTGCCCTCCATTACACACCCGCTCCGCAGTCCTCCCTTAATCCTCTCTTCCCACTCTGCCTGCTCCTTATATCTTCCCTTTTTATTTGAGCATTCCTCACACAATGCTGAACCCCAAGTCTTCCCTCAGATTCTTACTCTTCTCATTCCACTCTCACAGGGACAGAGAGAAGCTGCTCCAAATCTTCCACACACGTGGTCTGGCAGCAACTCCATATTTTTTCTGCAATCTCAGACTCCTACTTATGAACTCAATTCACACTCAATCAACTGCTTTCTGAATATGAGCAGTGGAATGCAAACTCCTCAAACGCTGCTTGACCTTTCAGACTTTTAAGTAAACTGTGTTCCCTTCAGCCTGCCATTTAATAAAGTTGCCTGTGCCCAGATGGTTTAGGCTCATCCCAGACTCCCCTTTATTACTCACCTCCAACCTCAATTTACTGCCATGTTCTATGTAATCTATGTCATGAAAGTCTTGCATCAGTGCAGATTTCAACATCTCCATTATCTTTGTTCAGACCTTCAATATTTCACATTAGCAAATAATATAATACTCTCCCACATAGCTTTGTATGTGTGAAATCCCCCATACCAGGCAGTCTTTCACCTCACCTCCATGATGATCCTCTTTCTGATGCCATGAGTCCACTTCTTAAGATGCTTCAAGCATTTCCATCCCATGAAGAAGAGAAGTCAAGCTCTTTAACATTTTACTTTTTTTGGGGGGGTGGGCATCACTGCTCTGGTGGTGGGAGTAGGAGGCCTAACCTTGCTCCTGGAAAGCTGCTGCTGGATTTGAACCTCCAACCCCGTGGGTTGCAGTCACGCATACAACCACTGTACCACGGGGATTTAGCCCGCTCTTTAACATTTTATACAAGACTTTCATGATCAGTCCTTGGCTCACCGTATACTACCATCAAGGCCAACTCTCATGACAGTATCACATCTTATGATCCTTTTGCCTTACAAGAGTGCTTGCAGCTTTGTGACAATGCCAGGCTTTCTTATGTTTTCAGGTGCTCTTCAATCTATTTGCTCACACTTACCTTCTCTGTCAGGACTCCCGGTGGCAGCTTGGCTACATATTGGGCTGCTAATCACAAGATCAGCAGTTTGGAACCACCAGCTGCTCTGCAAGAGAAAAATGAAATTTTCTACTCCAATAAAGAGTGACTGTCTTGGAAACGCACAGTTCTGCTCTGACCCGCAGGGTTGCTCTGAGTCAGAATTGCGTTGATGGCAGTGAGTTGAGTTCGGTTTAGGTAACTTTCTTTCCACACTACTTTGCTAACTTTTACCAGCCTTCAAAGATACCATTCAATCATTACGTGTCCCTGGAATTTTTTTCTGATCAATCCCTCTCCCCAACTTGAACTAGGTGATCTTTGTCTAAGCCACTAGAGTTTCTGATACCTAATTTTTGTTTGTTCTTCTGTTCTTCCTACTCAAATAATAATCATAATATGAGTGGGAACTGATTGGATGGCAGTTTGACTTTGAAATAATGAGAGTACGGAGTGTTTTCTAAATTTTAGTGATATCTTTATGACTTAATCATAATTCGTCAATCCCATCAACCTAACCACAAGTTCTTTCAAAATAAAAATACATTTTAAAAGACCCTTTACTTCTGTACATCATGGCTGTAACAAATGTAATAATGCCATCATTAGCATCAATATAGTACACAATCCTCTGTCAAAAAAATTAGTTGACTTACGAGTGAATATGAGAAAAAGCTAAAGATGCTAAGACTTCCTTCCAGTATCCTTCCTCATTCTATTTCCAGCACTCTAGTTCAAATTTGTGTTGGCAAAATGTTGGAGGAATACTCCAGCCTCGAAACATGCTTTTTTCCCTAGAAAATATCAAAAATCACACAGGCTTGGGAAATCCCTAAAACATCACACACGGAAAACTTCACCACCTTCTTTGGAAGGCATTTACAGTGTTTTACCAGATGTCTACAAGAGGAATGACTGTAAACTATATAGTGATCAAAAAGTTTCCAAAAGATAATATGTCTTGTTCTTGAGAATGCATCTTTCAAAGGTAATAATAGTAGAGTCACTGCTTTATGTGTTAGATAACAGCCACATTCGACTTCTGAATTGATAGACTTTTAGGTTAGAAGGACTTATTTCAACCTAGAGTAGTTTCCTTAGAAGTTGCCACTGAATTTTCAGGGCCATAGAAAATAGAAGTAAACATTTCACCAAATGTGATATGTTTTGTGTTTAAAAACATCCATGGAATTCAAACAAATAAACGAAAAACCAAACTCACTGACATTGACATCCATTCTAGTAAACCCTCTGTGACAACAGCAATTGTCAGTCTTTACTGGACCAGGCAGCTTCACCTTTTTTGTGTGGCGTATCTCCTGGACTTGCATCACCTACATCGTACTTAGTACCTCGACCCAATGAACCACCAGAGCTTCTTCAGGTAATTAAGGTGACATTATTTATTTTCCATCTTTATAAATACCTTTCAAGAATAGTTTCATATTCATAAATGTAGAACTCTACAGTACTTTTCTGGATGAATGACCTTTTCTTATCTGCTCTTGTGTAAGTTGTGTCTTATCTGAACAAGTTACAACTTTCTTAGGGACGGGCAAAGCATTTTGTAATGGGCTACCAGTTACAGATTCTTTCATGTTCCATTGTCACTGGCCAAAAAAAGAAAAAGAATCAAATTTGCAAGTGTTTCCACAGCCACACGCCAATCAGTCCTACCCTCTCTCCTAACTCTCTTCTACAAACCAGAACAGTCTCACATTAAAAAAATAGTGAGGATGTATTGAAAGGTCTTTATTTGAAGGTAGACATTGACATCCAAATCAAATATAAAAATTAAGGAGAAAAAAATTATATTTGTGCTGCCCCAAGTAGTCCAATAAGACTTATTTTATGATAATGATTTTACATTATTCTGTTTAATAGCTTTGAGAAATTGGTTTTATGTCCATATTTATAGATGTGGAGACCAAAGCCAGCAGAGATCATTGCCCATATTTGTACAGTTAACAAAAGGGAAAATGTAGCTTTTTAATCCAACTCTCACTTTCAAAGTTCAAATGATTTTATCCATGCCATGCACCTGCCTAATGCAAAGGTAAAAATAATTTTTTAAACTTAATAGACATGGAAGACAAATGTTTTGGTGAATATAGTTAATGTGGGAAAATGCTTAATGTGTAAAAATGTTAGACTGAAGTTTTATCTATTGGATTTTACCAACACTCAGCAAGGACCTTCTCCTCTTGATCAGTGTTTATTGTGCATTGAGCTACTCCTTCGTAATTGCATTATAGGTGAAGTGATTCTCTTCCGCTTTTCTACCAGTCATCTTCTGAACACAAAAGCAGGGCACAGATACTCAGTGTTTGCAAGCTAGCCCTTATTTGTTAGCTGCCCTTCTAAAGCAATAAGTTACCCAGTGAACACATTTAAAAACAGTCTAATGAAATTGTGATGGGTGTGCATAAACATTTACATGCAAGCTTTCCCCTAAACTTTGGTGAAGGAAAAAAACAATAACACCTGTTTAGTTCTGCATGGTGTGAACAGTTTTCACCCAACAACTAGCCTAAACCTTGGTACTTCAAATCCACCAGACGAACCACCAAGAAATAGTGACTGGCTGCCATAAAGATTATAGGCAAAAGACCCTAAGGGGCAGTTCCACTCTCTAAAATATACAGGGTCTCCAAGAGTCCAAATCAACTGGACAGAAATGAGTATACTGACTTTTGTTGTTTTAATGTGGATATACCAGACATTGAACCAAGGCTTTCTTGTGCTTCTTCCAAACAGCAGAGGGCACTACATGGCATGAGGAAGAAAGATCTTGTATTCAGAGTCTGCACTCGGTAGTTCTGACTTCAGCAACTACGGCTCACGTGACATTGACTGCCCTTAAAAGAGGTCATATGGCATCTTGTAACTCTCAATGTCCGCTACGCCACAAAGCACATTTGAAAAGGGAAACAAAAAAATGCTGTAGGGTTTGACATAATTAAATATGCAGCCATTTGTTCAGAGTAGGACATTTTATTCCCTGTGGTAAGAACCACAATAAAAGAAGAGGAATTCTGAAGGTATTTTCATGACCCAGCAATTTGCACAGCCTCCCACACTCAGCCCAATTCAGAAATTCTATCTGGACCTGTTTACCATGTAGGAAAAAGACCATAACACCTGTGCTGAAATTTAGGAAGTAGGGACATTTGATAAGAAAGAAAATTGCATCACAGAATTGTGGACTGAGCTATTAAATTTCTCCGGGGAGGAGGGGAAATTGTTCTGAGAATGGCTATGAATCAGCCCAACTATTTCCTGATTCACTTCTGGGTTTACTTTATGTAATAACACTTCATTTTCATGGTGTGCCTGTTGTTTAAGGAGCTCAGAGAACTTATAAATGCATCGCTGGCCTTTTCTTCACAACGTCCCCATGAAGTGACGAGTCAGCAGCAGATGGCTCATCACCTTCTATGCCAAGGAGCCAGTCCAGGGCTCATCCAATGGCCTACTTCCTTCCATCCCAAAGCCTCGTCTAGCCTCTTGACTCGTAACTATTTAAACCTGTGGTTTAAATTTCTTCAGAAAACCTTTTTCTTCAGAAAACCCTAAAATACTAACCTCTGGGGATTCTGACACTACCTTTTGGGAAGCACCCATAAGAAGAGTCCATCTCCATTCATTGAGAAGGATGTACAGAGCATCTGGAAGATTGAGTTCCTCGAAACTGCCACATATGACTCTCAGCACTCAAAAATTCACTTCCATGAAGTCAGTACTGACTCACAGTTACCTCCTGTGGGGTTTTGAGACTGAAACTCTTTCCAGGAATACAAAGCCCAGTGTTTTTCCTGCAGAGCAGCTGGTGGTTTCAAACTGCTGACTGTGTGGATGTCAGCCCTATGCATAACCACTACACCACCAAGGCTCCTCTCTCTCAGCACCAGGGACACTGAAAACAAACAAACGAAGAAGGAGAACAACAAAAACCCCACTTTCTTGAGCTAATACTTTCACTGGGAGATAGGCAATAAACATAATCCCAAACCCATTGCATTGAGTGGCTGGTTGCCCACATGTAGATGGCTGGAATCTTACAAAAGGAGATTCTTCAGCACTGTTGCTGGATGGATTCTATTAGAAGCCAAGAGCACACTACTTGTATCGCTTAGAGCCCTAATAAACATAATGCTATGTTATTGGGTGTCCTTTAGTCAGCTCCAACTCATAGAAACACTATGTACAACAGAACAACACACTACCCTGACTTGTGCCATTGTCCTCCAGGTGCTTGTGGTTCCTGTTAAACATCTCCAAAGGATGTCAGAGAAGTTACATGATCCTCCCTTACAAGAACAATTCTGGTGATACATCTTGCAAGGCAAATATGTTCATTCTTCTGGAAGTCCATGGTATGTTTAATTCCTCGCCAACACTATCCTTCAAAGGGATCAAGTTGACTTGGTCTTCTTTACCCATTGATACATATCCAAATAAGACAATTGAACTGGCCATGGGTTCTATCAGGGGCTACTCAGTCTTCACAGTGACATTATCTCTGTGTGTTTTATCACTTTAAAGAGATATTTTACAGCAGAGTTGCCCAATGTAGCATGCCCTTTGACTTTCCATCAATTGCTTCTTTAGGCATAGATGGTGGATCCAAATAAAGTGAAATCCTTAAACAATTGAGAATATTTTCTCTGTTTACTGGCCCAGTTCTGGGATTTGGGATATCTAGGTGGAGACATTTAATCCACATTGAAGTCTGTAGTCTGGTTTCCATCAATAAGTGTTCCTAGTCCTATTCATTATCAATAAAAAAGGTTATACCATCTAGGTCATACCATCTACACAGTGCAGGTTGTTCATGAACTTTCCTCTGATCCTGGTGCCACCACATTCTTCTTCATGTATTCTAGCTTCACAAATGACTTCCTCAACAAATAGATTGAATGAGTATGCTGAAAAGACATGACTCTGACAACCCTCTTTCCTCATATTAAATCATACAATATCCCCTTGTACCATTTTAACATCACATGTTGACCTATAAACAGTTTTCAAATGAGCACAATTAAATGTTCTGAAATCCCCATTCTACAAAATGCTGTAATGATCCATTTGTGTTTGCACAGCTAATAAAACACAGAGAAACATCTCTGGTATCTTTTGCTTTTAGCCAGATCCAACTGATACCCACAATTACATCCTTCATTTCACATCTTCTTCTAAATCTGGTTTCAGTATCTAGTAGTTCCCTAAGTACTTCTGCAACAAATGGTGAAGGAATATGTCTCTATGGCTTTCCTAACCATGTCTCTGTAACTGCCACCAAATGACTTGATGGGGCTATGGAAATGGGGTATGTGGAGCACTGATGGAAGGGATTGATCATGCTTGCTAGCCATTTCCCTGTGAATAAGAAAACCATGTCAGAAGCAGGAAAAGAGAGATTCCTAATGCTACAAGGAAAGAGGAGGTACCAGCAGTGCATGTTTGAACTTCCTGCCTGAAATGGTGGAGGCAGCAGAGGCCATGCCAAGCCAGGACCAAGGGACCAAGGCAATGAAACCCTGAGAGAGAGGGGAGGAACCATGCCAAGACTATGAGAATCAGAATTAGTGCAGGAATTAGGTTTCCTGGCTCATGGAAGCAAAAGCCAGAGAGACTATGTAACAGAGAGGCTGAGGACCAGAGACAGAGACTTGGCTGTTGGTGGAGTAGAAGTGTTGCATCATTAATATTTTCTGATCCTGACTTGTGATAACTTGTTAATTTCCCTAAGAAAACTCTTTATTTGTGAGTATTGTCTGAGTTATGGGTGGTTATGGCAAAATATTATTGATCGCTACACAGAACTAGGTACCAGTATATGGTAAAGAAAAATGGAAAATGGAAACATATTTGACTTCTACCTCATACCAGTCATCCTTGGGCTAATGTGGAAATTTGTTCTACTCCTCCCTTGTGTAGCCAGAACAGATCAGATGTGGCCACTGTACCATTTGCTCACAGCTATTTTTAATTATCGTGAGCAAAATTTGCTCATGTATGATAGCAAAGGGTTCATTCAGTAATTACAGTATTCTGCCTGCTCACCTTTCTTTGAGATGGGCACAAATACAGTTATCGTGTATCAGTTGGCAGGTAGGTCTCCTCCAAATTTTTAGAATAGACCAGTAAGCTCATCCAGCAATGCACTCTTCAATGCAACATCTTGAGTGTTATTCCAACAATTTCCGGAGCCTTGCTTTTGAACAATGGCTATAGTGCAGCTTAGACATCTACCTTCAATTCTATCCATTTTCAAGCGTGTGTTCTTCTGGAAATAGTTGAACATGAACCAATTTTTTTGGTATAGTGAGCATCTGTGTTTCCTATGCCTTTGGACAATTCCTGCGTTTCGATGTTTTGGCAGCTAGAGAATCCTACAATATGGCAGCTAGAGGCTTTAATTTCTTTAGTTCTTTCAGCTCTAGAGATGCTGAATCTGTTTTTCCCTTTTCTGTTTTCTAACTCCAGGTCCTTCACATTTCATTATTATACTCTATCTTGTCTTCTAAAGCCTGCCCTTTGAAATGTTCTGTTTAGTTATTTTACACTCATCATTTCGTACATTCACTTAAGTTTCTCAATGTTGAAGAACAAATATCTCTTCAGATATTCACTTCCATCTTTTCTTTCTTTTCTGTCTTGTAAATGGACTTTTACTTTCTTCATGTGTGATTTCCTTGATGTCATCCCACCCATCTAGTTTTTGAACATGAATGTTCAAGCCATCAAATCTATTCTTGGTATGCCTCAAAATTCAGCTGGGATATATTCAAGCGTATAATATGTTCACATGAAGTTGTTTTACTTTTCTTCAGCTTATATTTGAAATTGCATATGAGCAGTTTGTGGGCTCGTTCCAGACTTGGTTTTGACTGAGGATACTGATTTTCTCCATTGTCAGTTCCCACATACATAGCACATACACATTTTATTTCTGTGTGGCCCATCATGCAAGATCCACATGTATAGTCACTGTTTGTGTTGTGAACAAAGCTATTTGCAATAAAGAACTTACTGGTCTCACAAAAGTCTATTCCTCCATCTCCAGCTTCATTGGTGCCCCTTACACCTAACCAAGAAGTTTATATCACCAAGACCCTATTTTTCAACTTCCTTTTCACTTCTTCATTTCCAACTTATATAACCCAATCATCAGTAATTCTTGACATGTCTCAAGTACATTTAAAATAAATTTTAAACTTCAGAAATTGTTTGAAAGATCTACAATTCTCTCAACCTTGAAATTAGTGGTTGGCACATAAGTTTTAAAACAGTCCTTTTAACTGGTCTTCTCTATAGATGTATGAATATTAACCTAACACTGACAGTGTGGTTCTTCAGTCTACATCAGAAATATTCTTTTTGATGATTAATGGAATACGATTCCTCTTCATTTTGTTATCCACAACTAGACTTTTTGATTATCTGATTCAAAATGGGCACCATCAGTACATTTTACCTCACTAGGATGTCAATCTTTATGTGTTCCATTTTTTTTTACAATTTCTGATTTTCCTAAATTCATAGGTTTCCCAATTCCAAGTTTCAATGATTAATTTATGCTTCCACCGTCTTCTCACTTTGAGTCATGCCACAGTAGGAAAGGCCCTAAAAATGTTGCTCCATCCATGTCACTAAGGTTGGTTTAATTTGAGGAAGCAGCTATGCCTTACTTGTTTTTCTTCTGCCTTTCAATGTCAGGAGTTACTATTCAGAGATCTTATGTAGATTTTCCCAAACTGTACTCCTTTACACATCTGAAACCTCAATTCCACACCCCCCGCCCCCCGAAGGACTGTCTAGTGAGTTCCAATTGCGGAGCTGGTACCTAGCAGCCCAGCATGTAATCCACTAACACCACCAGGTGCATGACTGAACATGATGGTGCTGTTGTTAGGTGACATTAGGTGGGTTCCAAACCTTAGTGACCCTGTGCACATCAGAACAAGACACTGCACGGCCCTGCGTCCTCCTCACAGCTGTTTCTACGCCTGAGTCCAGTCATGTCTGACCCACAGCTAGTAATGCACTTCAGGGTGCATTTTGCAAGATCCTTTCTGACATAGAATGCCATGCCATCCTTCTTGATCATCTTATTTCCAGCAGAGTAAATCATATGATTTTGTGATTTAAAATGGTAAATCCAGTCTATTTCAGCTCACTAATGCCCCCAAGATATCGATATCCATGGGGTCCATTGAATTTTTGACCGCTTCCAATGCTTCGAAAGTCACACATTCCAAGTTGTAATCATTAGAAGATTTTTGCAGCTATTTCTTTTAACCTCAAGTCCTGCCCCCTCAGCAAATGAAGATCCTAAAGGCTCCACTCCCACAGGCTTTAATGGACTCATGTCACGCTGATCAACTCTCCTGCCAGGAATCATCTCCTCTTCAATCACATGTCAAGTGACCTCAGACCAAAGGGGTCATCTGAATCTCAATGTTCTGCTTTCTTTCTTTAGGCTTTCAGTTTTTGAAAATGCTTCAAAGCTATGCACAATGTTTTCAGCAAACTTCTTCCTCTAAAAGGGGGTGGGGGGAGGCGGGCAAGTCCTTGTCTGTTCTTAGTCTGGAAGCTCTGCTGAAATGCTCACTTTGGGTGACTCTGCTGACATCTGAAATAACAATTACAGAGCTTCCAACATCACAGAAAAGTCAAGGAGGACTTGGAGGCCACCTTTAGAACTTTGGCTTTCCTTCCAAGTCAAATGAAAAATAAGCAAGGACTTTAGTTGATGTTTTATTGTCTTCTGCTTACATGTAACAACCCAGAATAATGTCCTTTCTGCTCTCGTTTCTCCAAAACAAGAAGTCTGGGTTTTGTCTGTCCAAACCAAAATTTTTGGAAAATATTAAGTGTATGTATTTTGTTTTAAAGTTATCCATAACACCCCACAATACTGATTCTGACTCTATATTATACACATACCCAATGAGAATTCATTTCTAGTCTGAAGAATAAGTATCAAGCACCCACCATGGAGAAAAACAGTAGACAATAGATTAGGGAAGCTTGCTCATTAATGGCATGCGAGGGAAAGAGCACTTTTCTCAAGACCCAGCCAGGATGGATGCAAATTCGATGTGTATTTGTATGAGACTGTGTACTGTGTTGTGTTTCAGCATGTTTCTTGGCTTATGTGTCCCTTGTGTGACTCCATGCATTTGATTACTATAAAAGGGTTTATGGAGGCACACTGAGTTAAGTGCTGAGCTGTTAACTGGAATTTCAGTGATTCAAACTCACCAGTCACTTGACAGAAGAAAGACAAGGCACTCTGCTCTCACAAAGATTTACTGTCTCAGAAACCATATGGATCAGCCTTGCTCTGTCCTATAGACTTACTGTGAGACAGAATCAACTTAACAGCTGTTGTAAGATGCTATTGAGTAGATTCCAACTCATAAAGACTCTGTGGACAGCTGAACAAAATACTGCCTGGCCCTGCACCATCCTCATCAATGGTCTTTGTCTGAACCAATTGTTGTGACCACTGCGTCAAACCATCTCATCAAGGGTGTTCTTCCTCATTCCTTTCCCTCCACTTTACCAAGCATGGTGTCCTTTTCCAGGGGCTTGTCTCTCCTACTATGAAATCCAAAGAATGTGAAAGGAAGTCTCACTACCCTTGCCTCGAAAAAGTATTCAAGCAGTACTTCATCCAAGACAGTTGTTTTTGTTCTCTGGGAAGTCTATGGTGCTTACAATATTCTTTGCCAACACCATAGTTTGGTGTTGATTTTCTTTTGATTCCCTATTCAATGTTCAAATGCCATATCATATGTGACCATGAAAAATACCATGGCTTGGGTCAGGTGTACCTTAGCCCTCAAATTAATATCTTTGTTTTCAATACTTTTTAAAAGAGGTCTTGCTCAGCATATTTAAGAAATGCAATGTGCTGTTTCATCTCTTGACTGCTACTTCCATGAGCAGTGATTATGGATCCAAGCAAGGTTAAATCCTTGACAATTTCAAATTTTCCTCCATGTATTATTATAATGTTCAAATACCAGCAGGGTCAGTGGTGAAGATTTTTGTTTTCTCTACATTGAGTTGTAGGGTAGGTAAGTTTTTTGTACCAACCTAGCCAGTAAGAGCATTAATAAAGGGATTAATCCCATAAGCAATGGGATTAATAAGTCACAGTTTGATTTGAGGACAGAGATAAATCACTCAGCAAGCCTCATCTGGTGAGACAGCCAACCCAAGGATCATGTCACTAGAACTCGAGGTTCCTTTGAGACTTGCTTTGACATCTTGCTGATGTATATATTGCTTGAACTTGAGGTTATTGGATCCTGTCATCTTGCATTGCTTGAGTTCAATATCCCATCTGGGCCTGCTTTGCCAAGCTCCTAAACTGCTGACTGTTGGTGACCCAACCTGCTGCCTGTGGCTGTCCTGCATGCATTGCCCTAGAGAAGACTTGGCTGTCTTCTACCTTGACCTTGAGCCCAGTTGCCTTACTGAGTTGTAGAGCTTCCAATATATTAACTATTCCAAGGAAGTGAGTAACAGTGGGCCCTTGGTACTGCTGTGTGAACATGTTAGCTGTTACATTCTTTCCTGCTGTGTATATTTATCATCTATATCTATGTATCTACCTACCTACCTATCTCTCTCTCATCTAGCTAATCATAAGTGTCCTGGTTTTGTTTCTTTAGAGAACCCTGTTTTTCACAAGTTGTATTCCATACTAAAGGCTGCATTCCTTCAAGTTCATCAGTAAGTACTTCAAGTCCTCTTCACTTTCAGCAAGCAAGATTGTTTATCTGCATGCTGCAGGTTGTTAATAAGCTTTTTATTCCTGCTATCACGTTATTCTTCATAAAATCCAGCTTCCCTGATTATCTTCTCAACATGTAGATTGAATAAAAATGGGAAAAAGATATGACCCTGATGCACACCTTTCCTGATTTTAAAACATGCAGTAAGTACTCCCTTACCCCGTTCACACAACTGCCTCTTGATTCCTGGTCTATTCCCTGTAAGCACAATGAAATGTTCTGGAAGTCCTATTTTTATCACAGCCAAACATAGTTTGTTATGATCTACAAAGTTGAATTCCTTTATACAGTTAATGAATCACAAGGAAACATTTCTCTGGTGTTCTCTACTCTCAGCCAAGATGCTTGTGATATTCTTTGTTCCATGTCTTTCTTCTCAACCTCTGGCAGCTGTCTGTGAATGCACGGCTGCAACCATCCTGACTAATCTTCAGGAAAATTTTACTTGCATATGATATTAATGATAATCTGTAAGTTAAACATTCTTTGGAATATATAAATACAGAGTTCTTCCAGCCAAGAATCTATCGTTCAAATTTCTTGTTTAGAGTGCTCCCATTTCTTCATCATCTTCTTGAAAGATTTCAGTGAATATTCTCTCATTTCTTGGACCCTTGGCCAATGCTTTCAGTGCAGCTTGAACTTCTTCCTTCAGTATCATTGGTTCTTAATCATATACTACCTCTTGAAATGGTTTGATTCTGATGAGTTTTTTTTGGTTAGTGACTATGTATTCTCCTTCTGATACTTTCTGCATCATTGAATATCTTCCCCATAGAGTCTTTCAATATTTGTGAATGATTATTTGAATTTTTCCTTAGCTCGTTCAGTGTTAGAGATGGTGAGAATATTCTTCTTTGGCTTTCTAACTCTAGGTGTTTGCATATTTAATTATAATATTTGGATTTGCTCCTTTAGTTGCTCTTTGAAATTTTCTATTCTGTTCTTTAACTTCCTCATTTCTTCCATTTCCCTTAACCATTCTTTAATTAGAAGCAAGTTTCAGGATCTCTTTTGGCACTCACTTTGATTTTTGCTTTCTCTCCTGTCTTTTTCATGACCTTTTGCTTTCCTCACTAATGATGCTCATGATGTCATTCTACTGGTTTCTGTTATTGTGTTTAATGCATAAAATCTGTTTTTGAGATATTTTATATTCAAGTGGAATAGAGTTTAGGTCATATTTTGGCACTTGTGGCTTTGTTCATTTTTTGCTTTTTCAACTTCAACCTGAACTTACATAGGCATCATTGATGACCAGCCCCGGGGCTATTTTAGCTACTGATACTGACCTTCCCCCAGATGTAATCCATTTGATTTCTTTTTTTTTTAATAGTTGCAGGTTTGTTTGTTGATTTTTAAAAACATCGTTTTATTGGGGGCTCATACAACTCTTATCACAATCTATACATAGACCCATGGTGTCAAGCACATCTGGTACCATCATAATACTCAAAAAATTTGCATTCTACTTAAGCCCTTGGTATCAGTTTCTCATTTTTACCCTCCCTCCCTCACAAACTCTTGATAATTTATATATATATATATATATATATATATATATATATATATATATATATATTTCATGTCTTAAACTGTCCGGTGTCTCCCTTCACCCTTTTCTGTTGTCCGGCCCATGAGAGAGGGGGTTTGAAGGTAGGAGAGAAAGGGGAAACCGGTCATAATGAGTCCATTTGATGTCTGTGCTTTCTATCTGGAGAAGTCCATATGTATAATATTTTCTCTTGTTGTTGAAAAAAGATACTTGGGACAAATAAATCATTGGTCTTCCAAAATTCTATCATGCAATCTTCAATTTATTTCTATGACAAAGATCATATTTTCTAACTACTTGTTCCTTCCTCTTTGTTTCAAACAGTTGCATAATTTGTTGTACATTTGACACAATATCAGACTGAAGATATTGGTAAATTTTTTTAATCTCTGCATCCCTAGCTTTAGTGTTGGTCTGTAAACTTTAATAACAGTTGTATTAATTGGATTTCCTTGTATTTGAACAGATGCTATCTGGTCACAGACAGCACAGTACTTCAATACAGAACTTTAAATGTCCTTTTTGTTAATGAATGTAATGTCATTCCTCTTGATTGTGTCATTCCTGACAATATAAACCATGTGATTTTCTGATTCAAAATGACCAATACTTGTCCAGTCTGTTACAACTCACTAATAACTAGAATAGTGAGTGCTTTTCATTCCATTGCATGTTTAAACATTTCCAATTTTCCTATATTCATAGTGTGTAACTTATGAGGGTTTTGAAGTCCCCCACCCCCACTCTTTCTTCACATCTTGAGGTATGTCCTGTCATCAAATGAAGGTCCTCAAGGCTTTATTTCCACAGACATTACTTTATCAGCATCTTAAGGTTGACTCTACTTTGAGAACACACTGCTCAGTCATATTTTAAGGGTTTAAACCTGAGGAACTCATCTTCTGAGACATTATTTCTGAAAATCTTAGCTTCTACTCATTCTGTTTTCTGTAACTGACTGAAAATGTGTAAATAATTTTCAGTGACTAATTCCTCAGAAGGGGACATCATATTCCTTCTTTTTAACCTGTTCTTAGTCTGGAAACTCTGCAGAAAAACTGTTCACTTTTCTTCTTCTTCTTCTACTACTACTACTACTACTACTACTACTACTACGAGGTGGAAGTGAGGCGAGCATGATGGCAGGGCAGGAGGAAGGTAAAAGGAAACAAAGAAACAGTCTAGGAAGTACAGCTATGGATAGAGGTATAAGCAACTTTGTACATATGTACATTAATTCATAAAAATAGAGGTATTGGTCTATGTACATATATTTATATGGCTATACACTGAGGTAGTGGGTGGACTTTGGACCTCTGCTCATACCTTCTCTCAATGCAAGAACACTACGTTCTAACAAATTGACATTCTGTGATGCTCACCCTCCCGGCACAATCACTGAAGACAAAACGGGTGCATAAGCAAATGTGGTGAGAAAAGCAGATAGTGTCTGGCTATGCAAAGATATAGTCTGTGGGATCTTAAAGTCTTGAAGTTAAACACATAGCAATCTAAAAGAGAAGCAACAGGCCCATATGGAAGAAGCACATCAGCCTGCACAGTTATATGTTGTCATTAGGACAGGATAGCAGGCTTCGGGACACCCATAACAAGCAATCAATCAAACAAAAAAATATTGTTGAGAATGAGGGAGGGTGGTGGAGAAGATACCTAGAGTTTATCTGTAGACAATAGCCATCCCCTCACAGAGGGGTCACAGGAAAGGGATGAGTCAACTAGAGTACAATAGAGCACAGATGAAACACACAATATTCCTATGGTTCCTTGAGGATTCCATACTAAAACCACCCCAACTAACAGCCCCAGTACTGCTTTCCACAGTGGGTCACACCAGAGCATGTGTGCAGGTACAGATAAGAGATAAGAGCTCAGGAAATCTGAGAATAGGAATGGGAATAGTGATACCAGAAACCCGCTCATTTTGTGTGGCCTTGGTATTTGAAACATCAGTGACATCACTTCCAGCATCAAAACGAGCCACCACAGTATAACAAAGTGACAGGCAAGTGGTAGAACATAACCATGTTGAGTCTTCTATGTGATAGACTACATGAGTAATGCTATGTGTCTTTGTTGCTCTGTATACTGTATGCATACATTGACAATATACTGTGTGCATGTATTGACAATAAAGAATGAATTGTGATTCATCACTTCAGGAGCCATTATCATTTATAGTTCCTCCTTGTGGAGGGGAGATCAAATCCACTGACATTCCCTCTCCCCAAAAGCTTTGGTAGTTTTTCTAAACTCAACAGCCCTCCTAGTCATTTGGAACAGTTGGAACATAGTAAAAAAAAAATGTAGCTTGGACTAATGGTTACAACTTATAAAAGGATTCTGGAAACTATTCTCAAAGCTAGCTTATAAGAAAGGGTGATTAATCTAAATTAATCAAACCTCTCATTAAAAACGATGCTACAAGGGAAGATATTGGATAAAGAGCGTGGTTGTTTTAGTGCCGAGTCGGTTCTGACACACAGTGAAGCTCTGCACAGCTCAGGGAAGTACTGCCAGTCCCGCACCATCCTCGCAGCTGTTTCTCTGCTTGAGCACTTTGCTGCAGCCACTGGGTCAATCCACCCCATCCTATTGTCCACTGCTTCCCTAATTGACCAACCACGACAGACTTCTCCAGGGTCTCATCTCTCCTGACAACATGTCCAAAGCACATAAGACAAAGCCTTGCTGTCCTTTCCTCTAAGAAGCATTCTGGCCATGCTTTTGCCAAGACAGATTTGTTTGTTCTTTGGACAGTCCCTGGCACTTTCAATATTCTTCACCATAATTAAAATACATAGATTCTTTTTCAGTCTTCCTTATTCAAAATCCAACTTTCACATGTCTATGAGGCAATTAAAAATGCCATGGCTCAGGTCAGGCATACCGTAGTCCTCAAAGAAACCTCCCCAGGTTTCACACTCCAAAGACGCCTGGGCAGCATATGTGCTCAATGCAACATGTCCCTTGATGTCTTGAGAGCTGTTCCCATGAGCACTCGTTGTATATTCCAACAAGACAAAACCTTTGACAACCTCAAACTTTTCTCCATTTATCATGATGTTGATTCAGTTGCAGGGGTTTTTGTTTTCTTTACATCCTTATCCAATCTATGCAGAGCAAATAAGCAGAGAAGCTGGATTATATAAAGAAGAATGTGACATCACATTTGGAGAAAGACTTATGAACAATCTGCAACATGCAGATTGTATAACCTTGTTTGCTAAAAGGAAGGAGTCCTTGACACACTTACTAAAGAAGATCAAAGATTGCAGTCTTCAGTATGGATGAGAAAGGGCAAAGCACTCTCAGTAAAGGATTGGTCAGGTGATGAGGTAGCAAGTCACTGTTCTGTGACTGGTTTGGAAAAGAAAGGAGCATTCTATGGCCTACCCCTACAGCACTGGCCAGGGGAAGGGAGCTAGGGAACTTGCTGTGGCCAGGGCCAGCACTCTTAGCTTTCCTCATCAGGATAATCAAAGCTTCATTGTACCAACTTTTAGTCAGAGAACAAGAGCCAACTATGCGAAAAAGCAAAGCTGCCAACCCATGAAAAGCATTCACAAGGAGTCCTGGGAACCCTACAGCAGAGGGATTACATATTGGATAGTCAACCAAAAGATGAGCAGTTTGAAACCACCAGCCACTCAGCAGGAGAAAAACAAAATGCTCTACTCCCATAAAGAGTTAAAGTCTTGGAAGTCCACAAGGGCAGTTTTACCTGTCCTTACTGCCATTACTAATGGCAATGAGCTTTTAAGAAGTCCTGTTTTTACTGTAGATTACATGTTGGGATGCTAAGTAGATGATTGACAGTAAGAACCCACAAGCCTATCTGATGGTAACTTTCTTCCGTAATGATTTACAACCTCAGAAATCCTATGAGGCAGTTGTAGGAGATTGCTAAGAGTCAGTATCAAGTCAATGACTATGACTCTCCAGTGGGACGCTAACTACATAACAAGTGTTTTTGTTTTGTTTTACAACACATGGTTTGCATAATACTTTTTAAAAATTCATTTTATTGGGGCTCATACAGTTCTTATCACATTACATACACACTTTGTGTCAAGCACATTTGTACATTTGTTGCCATCATCATTTTCAAATCATTTTTTTTCTACTTGAGCCTTTGGTATCAGCTCCCCATTTTCCCCCTCTCCCCTACCCTCCCTCCTTCACAAACCCTAGATAATTTATAAATTGCTATTATTTTATGTAATTATAATCCTCTTTTCTAGAAGAAGAAAGCAATACAGAGAGAGAGAGAGAGAGAGAGAGAGAGAGAGAGAACACTAATTAGGTCAAGGTCAACTTTCAGTAAAGATCAAAGAAGCCATTTGTAGTCTCCCAATATTGGTTTGCTTGAGACCTTTCTTCATTATCTTAAGAATTAAACTATGTCACTCTTCTTTACTGGTGGTTAGAGAGCATGAGTCTTTGCCATGAAGTGCCCTCATGACTTATTTGACTGCTATTAGCAAGCTCAGCAGTTCAAAGCCACCAGGTACTCTGCTGGAGAAAGGTAAAGCTACTTGCTTACATAAAGATTTACAGCCTTCGGAACCCACAGAGTCAGTCTCATTCTTTCCTATAGGGTCACAATGAGTCAGAATCCACTCTATGACAGTTTGTTGGTTGGTTGAACCTTTGCTCTAATAAGTTTTCAGTTCCAGTCATGCATTGAGGTTTGGTTGGAGAAAAAAGTCACAAAGGAACCCAACCACATCTTTTATGCCCAACATAACATATGCACATTATCAAAGTTATAGGATTTAAGGATGAAAAATGCTCTCTGAGGTAAAACTGAGATTAGTATCTAGGATGTAGAATTCCACAGGTATTCATTTTCTTATCTGTAGCTCAGTGATATCCAACAAATCACTTAACCTTTCTAGTGTAATTGTCCTTATCTGAGAATTGAAGTGTTTTGAAGAGACTACATTATGGCTGCGCTCTAGTGTTCTACTATTGCATACTAGGAAGGAGTATCATAAAAGAAAATATCAAGACTTCCTTGGGGTATAGCGCAGATTCTCCAAGAGCTTTGGAACCAACAAAGCATTAGACAACTGTCATGCATTATGAATGTATTATGATTATTATAATGCTAGCCCAGAACCACTTACAAATCTCATTGGGAGCAGTATAAAAGTATGGGCAAGTAACTCAAATGGGAGAATATTTAGTAATAAAAAGTTGTATTTTCTAAAGTATTCAAAGGGAAACAGAAATATGAACTCCCTAAATTTGACCTCAAAAAGTGTTCATTGACATCAAGTGAGTTAGGACTCATACTGACCCTATAGAACAGGGTAGAACTGCCTATCCACGTTGCTAAGACTAATTCTTTATGGGAGCAAACAGCCTCATATTTTTCTAAGGAGTGATTGATGGGTTCAAATCACTGGTTATCAGTTCAGTATATAACCCACTACACCACCAAGGTTCCCCAGTACACCCAAATACATGTTTCTACTGACATAGAACCTTCCAGGATATTTTTTAATGTGATCCCCAATGTGGCTAAATGAGACTTTGTTTTGTTTTCCTACATATCTGTGTGAGTCTGGGTTGGCTAGAGAAACAGATTCATAAACACATGTATGTGTACAAGAAAGCTTTATATACAAGAGCAATTGAATATTGAGAAAACACCCCAGCCTAGTCTAGATGAAGTCCACTAGGATGATATTAGTCCACATGTCCAATACCAATCTATAAATTCTCTTCAGGCTTATGAAGCACATGCAATGATGCCAAATGCAGGATGATCACAGGCCAGTAGGTGGAAAGTCTTGTGGATGCAGTAGTGTTGTAAGCATCTCAGCACTGGGAGTGGTCTCCATGTGGCTCTTTATCTCTAGGACTCTGGCTGCATTAACATAGCTCCATCAAGCTTGTCATCAGTAATGTGTCGCAGAGCAAGGAGTGGGCGTGTGTCCCTCCTCAAGCAAGCTATTTATCTCCTTCACACCTTAAAATAAGATCATCAAGTTGCAACCTGACTGACAGGCTAAACTCCACCTCTTCACTCTTAAGAGTCTCAAGGTGACAACACATTATGTAATTACCATGCAACTGTATCTCACTGACACCTTTCCCACTCTATAGTAGAAGATAAAAATAAATAAAACAGATGCCATTAAACTGACACCAAAATGTGTCAGAAAAAAAATGTTCCGTGGGATTTTTCAATGGTTATTTATTTATTATCAAAGGTGTTGGGAGGGGGGGATGTGGGTAAAGGGGAGGGTAAAAGGTCAAAAGAATTAAGGATAAAAATGATTGTCTCAAAAAAAAAAAGTGGATATCTCCACTGAATACCTACCCTAATCAAAAATTAGCTACCCAGGTCTCAATAAAGGGGTTTGAAACAAATCAGACACACATTAGACACTGAGGGGACAATTCAAAGCAGGGAATTCTCAGACCAAGATCACCTAGACACAGGTGAAGGTCAACCTGGGCATATACAGTAGGCCCCAGACATCACATCACAAATGCACCTGAACTCAGCCACTAAGAACAGCCAACACCCTCAACCATGACTTTCCTCATGCAAGTGGGGACAGGAGGGGATAAAAGGCAGAGACTGAGGGCAGGCCTCCCTCAGGCCGGAGGGCGGGACCTCTCCTGTGTGTTCTACTGTGCTGTGCTCAGGGGTCCCAGAGCTCCTCTTTGTTTCTGTGGACTCAACTTTCAAACTGTTTTCCACATGGTTTTATGTGCTCCTCCAAAACAGCTATTTTCGATCTGGAACTTTCCCACAGCAGCCCACTACCCGGCCTTGCTATCTGAGTACTATAGGTGTACTACCTGAGACTGTATTTCCCAGGACCTCTCGTTCCCTCCTGAAAGTTACTTGGATTTGAAAAAGTGCTTCTCCCACATGAACTCTTTCACCATCCCAGAAACCCAGCAGATGGATGGGGGTGGGAGTGGGGGGTGGACCCTCCAACCTTTGGGCCAGCAATAAGCATGTGAACCATTAGCACCACCCAGGGATTTTCCCCAAGCTTGCTAAGAAAGGTGAAGACAGGGCAGGCAAATCCCTCCATCCCTTTCCAAAGTCTACTATAAAATAAAGATGGGGAGAGTAGAGGGAGAGAGAGAAAGAAAGAAAAGAGGTAATCTCATAACAAAGAAGATTTATGAGAAGGGTGCCTGTCAAGGCTCTCCACTTCTTTCCATGGACCCATCCATATTCCCTAAGCTGGTGCCCTGGAACACCCAGAGTGGAACTCCCAGTTCCAGAGGCGCTCCTGAGGCTGACTGACTGTTCCAGCATTTTCCAGACTCTGGTTTTCCTTGCCCTCCCCTCGTCTCCTCTCGGGGGGCCTTTTCTTTGCTAGTTGTTGTTTACAATGAGCCACTCTTCTTTCTAAATTAAGCCCTCTCAGGTCTCACACTCTCAGAGGCCATGTGTTGATCCCCATGAGCCAACTTGTGGCATTTATTAGCACAAGAGGAAAAGTGCTTGCCTCATCAGAGGGAGCAGCTGGAGAGAGAAAGCTTTTCAAAGGCAAGGAAACTGACCTCTAGCTCAGCTGCTGGAGGCTTGGGTATTGCAGACTCAGATGATTCTCCTTCTCTCTCCTTCTAGCTGTCTCTTCCGTGACCCCCTCCCACAACACTCCCTCCAGCCTCCACCCACTCCTTTCAGTGGTGTCCTGACCTTGCAAGGCCTGAATCCTCCCCCATCCATCTCCCTACATTGTGTCTCTCCGGTGAACTCATGCTGGGAGATTAATTGCTGCTATCACCCCTAATCCATCACACTTCCCAAAGATTGTTTTGACATCTAGTTAATTTTTGGCTGATGATTTATCAAATTCTTATTACCGAGCTCTGAAGGGGCTCATTTATTGTGTTGATTCATGGTAATGATAAAGGGGAAGCATTTTGAATTTTAACTACATTTCCCTCATGCTTCTTCTACCCTGTGTAGTGAAGGAATAAAAAAAGAAGAAAAAGAAGAAGAAGGGGCGGAGGGGTGGTAATACTGTAGCCAGAAAACTCTTCAACAATTCAGAATGTGAAAGAAAAGTGGGGGGTGGGGGTGGGGGTGAGGGGTTGGTGGTCACTACCACAATGTGAGCAAAAAGGCAAATGTCTGAAAAAGGTTTTATATATATATATATATGTATGTATGTATGTATGTATTTTTATCATCTCTGTCAGAACTACATTTGGAAAGTTCATACCTCTAGGCTCTTAAACATTTATTGCCCTGTAATATTACCTAAATGTCTACTGCCATTTTATTCAAATAGAACTTAATGCTAAATGATTTCAGCCTTATACCAGTGGAAGTGTAAAATGAGGTCTTTGCCAGTGCAGAAGACCCTCCTACCTTTCAAAAGTACAGGGAGAGTCTCTTGCCCCTCTGGTCAGTCCCCAAAGCAAACCAAACTGAACTCGTTGCCGTCAAATTGATTTTTACTTATAGGAAAGAGTAGAATTGCTCTCTAGGGTTTACAGGGCTATAAATCTTTACTGAAGCAAAATGCATCATCTTTTTACTACGAAGTTCAAATAGCAGCACTTTAAGTGCTACAACACCAAGATCACTTCTAGGATTTCCAAAGGTATAATTTGCCATTCAATTATGTAGAATTCCAATGCTTTGTAAAGAGTAAGGGAAACTGATTTCTCAGGGATTGTACTGCGAAGTGATCTGAGAATACTAATGGAAAGATGTGCACCAGGAATTACGCAGGTGGCTATAGGAACATGAAAGTAATCCAAGTAGAAGATCAGGAAGTCTTGTAAACCACCAATCGAGCCACTCTGACCAGTGTAACTCCACAAAATGTTTTCTACCAGGGAAAAGGAAACAAAACTAATAAATAAAGGACAACATTGTCTCTTCATCAAGAATCTCCAACAGAGGGGTTTAAACAACAAAAGTCTATAAACAAGTATTTTGAAATGAGTTTTTTTTAAGATGTCCATGCCCCAGACTGTGTTAGAGGGGTACCCTTCCCGCTCTGATTTTGCACACCTACCAATACCTCTTTCGTGAGTGCAATGTCACTATCCTGCCACCATCCAGACATCCTTGTTTGTTCATTTTGACATATGGGTTTTCTGCTTGTCTGTTTTAACAAAGCTAAATGAATCACTGTAGAAATCCAGGATTACCCTGAAACCATTAATTTAATGCAACTGTGAGTGTTAATAGAGGTTATACATTGGGCTACTAAGTAAAAGGTCAGCAGTTTGAAACCACCAGCTGCTCCTAGGATAAAAATGGGGCTTTCTACTCCCATAAACAGTCAAGAGTCTCAGAATTCAAAGGGCACTACCCTATCTTATAGGGTCACTGAGAGTTGGCATTGACTCAATGGAAGTAAATTATAGGGAGTGGATGTTACTGGTCTGTGCAAAGATTACAAAAGTTTCACAGATGAAGCGATCTGATATTTCAGACGCTAAAAAAGAATGGAGTAGGGCTGAGCCCTGGTGGCATAGTGGTTGTGTGCAGAACTGCGGCCCACAGGGTTGGCGATTCAAATCCAGCAGCAGCTCTACAGGAGCAAGTCTGGGCCTCCTACTCCCACCAGGGGACAGTGATACCCACAAAAAAAGAGAATGGAGTAGTGATGATAGCAACAAATGTACAAAAACACAAACACACATTGTGTGTATACACTCGCCCTCTCCCTCCCCAAATCACATTGCCTACCTATCTATCCATTCGCCTATAGACACTGACATTACAGGATCATGCATATAATAGTAATTATCTCCATTGCTTTTAATTGTTGTATTATTCCTACAGTATCTTCTCTAGGATTATTTTTGTGACCCACTTTTTGTATACTGCCTTCTCCTTCACCAAAGCTCTTAAAAACTATTTCAATTTCTCTTCATTTGGGAGTTCTTAACTACACTATTCCCTCTTTAACTTGTAATTTTGTTATCAATTCTTATCTCTAGTCCTCTATTGTCAGTCATTTATTTGTTCTACTTTGGATACTTCTACAATAGGGTTGATTTTAGAATGGTATTGCCTTGTCTGTGAACCTCAGCTTGTTGTCCATTGTTGATAGGTCTTTGTATGAAGAATTCCCTTCAGAATTTCTTATAAATTTAGTCTGATTTTCACTATTTCCTTCATGTATTTTTATCTAGGCATGTTCTAATTTTTTATCCTATTTAAGTGATCATTTTGCTGGGTATATGATTCTTAGTTGAATTTTTTTTTTTCTTTCAGAGTTGTTGTGTCATCCTATTGCCTTCTTGCCTGCATGACTTCTGCTGAGAAAACAGAGCTTATTCATTCTCTTTTGTGGTAAGTTTTTCCTTTTGGAATTTTTCCCTTGTCTTTTGTTATGGAAAGCTTGATTATGGTATTTCTTGCTGATTTCCTGTTTGAGTCTATTTGGGTTTGGGTTGTTCAGCTTCGTGTATACTTTCTAATTTCTCGTGATCTGGGAAAAGTTTCTGCCAATAGCACTGATAATTTTCTCTGTGGTCTTTTTGGTCTCTTCTTGTTCTGGAATTCTGATCACATGTAAGTTGTTCCTCTTAACAGTGTCACACTTCGTTTCTACTTTTTGTTCTTTTTCTGATTGTTTCTCTACCCTTAATCTTGAGAGATTTGTCTTTAAGCTCATTCATTTGTTTTTCCATTGAGGAAGATCCATACTTTTACCTTTTCAATGTAGTATCTGTTTCTGAAATATTAGTGTTAACCTTCTGGATTTCTATTTACTGTTTTAATAGAGTTTCTCTTTTTCCTTTTCTTTTTTCAATATGTTCTTGTGGTGTCTTTCTACATTTTTCTAAAGTTTTTCTTACATTTTCATCAATACCATCTGCAGCTTTTTTCAGCCTCTCAGTTTATTGAAAGTACATGAATATATCCTTATTAGGTCATTCTAGTACCAGTTTTTAGCCCTCAGTATTAAGCTTTGGTGCTGTATCTTCAGGCCTGGTGCTAAACTCATCCCTGTGGCTCAATTTCCAGCCAAACAATACTCAGGTCTATTAGGGAACAATAACACCAGTTAAGTTCATGTATTTTAGAGCAACCAACTATTTGGCAACAAAGAGACAGCATTTATCCAAAGAGAAAATTCAGAAGGACAGAAAAAGAAGGATAAATGATGATCAGAAATGCAGGGAGGAAGTAGGATAGATGGCATTGAAATTGAGGTACTGAAACAAATTATATGAAACAGAATGTATAGGAATGATTGACTGCAATACTGAAAATCTCTTCTGTAAACTTTCCATCAAACTATGGGAAAAAAAGTAAAAGGTAAAAGAGAGAGAAAGAATTGGATAGTTTTAGCATGTTTTCTTTCTTGAAAAAATATGAAAATTATCCATGTCTTGAAAAGTTGCAAAATCAATTATTTCAATTTTAAGTTTTTGACTTTGTAATATTTTGATTCTTCTTTTGACAATTTTATACTATTTTCTAAATGCTTTCTATATTACTTTAGTTGACTAATATACTGTCTTATATCTCACTGCCATTGAGTTGATTCTGACCCATATAAACCCTATAGGACAGAGTAGAATTGGCCCTGTGAATTTCTAAGACTATAATACTTTATGTGAGCAGCAAACCCTGTTTTTCATCCACAGAGCGGCTGCTGGTTTTATACTACAAATTTTGGGTATTGCTCTTAATTGTAGAGTGCTAACATAAAAGGAATTATTAACTCAAAAATCTGAACAGAAATTGTCAAAAGGACAGCTCAAGAAAAAGATAACGTAAAATATTATAGTGAAGTATTCAGATACCTAGACTTAAAACCAAAAGAATAAAACACAGGATGTCTGAACCTAAGAAAACTAATGTGAAAAAAAAAACATACTTCAGGTTGCAATGTTGAAAAGTTCTATGGGCAAAACATTGAGCAATGGAAGAAACTCAAAAGAAGACAGGAAGAATACATAGATTCACTGTACCAAAAAGTACTAGTCATGTATATAAAAAATAGAAAGAAAAGGAGGATAAAGATAAACACATGAGGACTAAATAGCAAACTACTTTTAAAAGATTGGTTATTGGACCAAACACAGCCTGAAATTAAGAAGTTCCTTAAAACATATAAGAATAATAACATAACATGTGAATACCTGTCAGGCAGACCAAAAGTAGTTATGAAAAGGCGACTTATAGCTATCAAGGCATATATGAAAAAGAAGAGAAAACCCAAATCAATAACTTAAGACAATTCCTTCAATAGATAGAGCAAGGACAACAAAACCCTCCAACAACAGAAGAAAAGAAATAGTAAAAATTAGAGAGGTAAATGAACTAGAAACTATAAAAACAATGGGAAAAAATCATCAAGATAAGAAGTTAGTTCTTCAAAAGGATCATAAAAAACAAATAACCAAACACTGTCATACACAAAGAGAATAGAATTAAAAACCTACAGATAAAAGAACTCACCTATACGTAATTGGTTTTTGACAAGAGACAAAAGGGGTGCATTAAATGGGAACTAGTTGTTCTGTTCAACAACCGATGTTTGAAAAACTGTACCTACATCTACAGAAAAATGAAATAGAATCCATGCCCCACCCCATGCACAAAAAGAACCTCAATATGGAGTAACAACCTAAGTGTAATTGACGGGCATTATTTCAGGGAATACACAGACTACCAAGCATAAAAATGGAAGCACACCAAGCGGAAGACAAAATAGATGAACTGGGACCTCGCAAAAATAAAACATTTACGCACTTCAAAAGATTTCATCAAACTAGTAAAACAAGAATCTACAGAGTTGGAAAAATCTTTAGTAATGCCACCACAGACAAGGGACTAATCCTTAAAATATATAGAATTCTGCAAATCTCAATAATAAGAAAACAATATAATAAATGGCAAGGTGGACCTAGCCATGGACAGAGAATTCACCAGAGAAAACACTCAACTGGCTAACAAACACATGAGAAAATGTTCAGTATCACTAGCCATATGGGATATGCTAGTTAAAAAAATAATGACATACTACCTTATTCCCAAAATGATTTTTAAAAAATCAAAAAACTCAGAGAACCACAAATACTAGAGAGGCTGTTGAAAGATTGGAACTATCATACACATTGTGCATACAAATATTGTGAGAATGCAAATATGTCAACCACTGTGAAGAATAGTATGGCACTATCAGAAATAGCAGGAAATAGAAATACCATGTAACTCACCAATACCTCGACTGAGCAGCTGCCTCAAGGAAGCAAGAAAAAGAACATGAACAAATATATGCTCTTTCATGTTTATAGCAGCATAGCCTACACTAGCAAGATGCTGGAAACACCCAAATTGCATCAGTTGATCAGTGGATAGAGAACCTATGGTGTGTATGCAAATTATAATACTTTGTATCCCTAAAAACTGGTGTGGAAACTACAAAAGACTTCATGACATGGAGGGAACCATAAGCAATTATACCGAACGAAATTAGTCCATCACCAAAAGACAATTGTTATATGAGTCCACTACTACAAGAACAAAAACCAAGACGCACAAACCTTGCAGATTGCAGTCCAACATGTAAACATGACTAGGCCTAATAAAAGGTCTGATTCATTTAGAGCAAAATACTGGATTAGTAGTATAATTCTTACTTTTCCTGTGGTTTGATACCATGGTTTGATTACCAACCCATGTACTTCATACAAAAACAGACAAACAAAACTCTCCCCATGGGGTCAATTCTAGCTCATAGCTACTTCATAGGACAAAATTCAGCTGTCTCAACAAGTCTCCCACTAAACAACCACCACCACCTCCATCATTTTCCTTTCAGTGGAGACTTGCATTTTGTTATGATGCTGAAGATTTTTTGTTATTGTTGTTGGGCATCACTGCCTCTGGTGGTCGTGGGCGCTACCCAGTGCAGCTCCTGAAAGCCGCCACTGGATTTGAACTGCCAAGCCCATGGGCCACAGTCCCACAGTCAACCACTTACGCCACCGGGGCTCAGCCCATGCTGAAGATTTTTGAGTTGAGATTACAGCCTCTCTGTCTCTGACTCTCTTAGGATAACCAAGTTGATTCTGCCTAGGAAGAAATAACTAGTGATCTACTTTGTGAAATCAACCGATTAAAATGCCTTGAATAAAAAAGGTCTGATTCTGTTGCTCATGGTGTTACAATGTGTGTAGCTCTGATTATATAGCAGTTGATAATAACATTGTTATTTTAGCTTTCATTTTCTTGATGACCAATTAAACATAATTTCATGTTTATTACATATTTGAATATACTTTTAAAATAGTGGAATAATTACATATAATTTACTCTGATTCATTTAATTATTACTAAATTTCAAATATTCTTTGACACCATCTGTAGTTTTGTCATACAGTGTTTACTTGTGTATTGCTGTGATGTTGGAAGCTATGGTGCAGGTATTTCAAATACCTGAAGGATCATCTGTGTTGAACAAGTTTCAGTAGAATTTCCAAACTAAAATCAGACTAGGAAGAAGAGTGAAGCGGTCCATTTCTGAAAAATTTGCAACTGACATTCCAACAAATAGCAATGGGACATTGCCTGAAATAATATCAGAAGAGTTGCGCAGATTAGAAGACAATGAAAATAGAATGGGGGAAGAGCTGTCTCCTCCAAGTATACTTGACCATCATGACATGGATGAAGTGAAACCTTCAGAGACTTTCATTTGTTGCTGAGGTACTACTCAAAATCAGAAGATACAGTTGCAAATATCCATGAACAGCCAGAATGTGAAATGTACATGATATGAATCTGGAAAGATTAAAAGTAATCAAGAAGTAAATAAAATGAATAAAAATCAGTATTCTAGGAATTAGTAGCAGAAATGGTCTGGTATTGGTCATTTTGAATTAGACAAATGAATGGTTTGTTATGCTGATAATGACAAGCTCAAAAGGAATGCCATCAAGCTAATTATAAAAATGCCATTTCAAGATCTCTTTTTATGTACTAGGATGTCTGTGATAGAATACCTATTTTCCCACAAGAAATTTCAGTTACTAGTACTATCCTAATTTGCACATCAATCACAAAAGTTCAAAACCACATAACCTAACTCACTACCATTGAGTTGACTCTGACTATAGGACAAACTCGAACTGCCTCTCTGGATTTCTAAGACTGTAAAACTTTACAGAAGATTAAAGTCTCATCTTTCTCTCATGAAGGCAACATAGTGGGTTATGCTTTGGCTGATAACCTCAAGGCATCTGTTTGGATCCACCATATGAGCAAAAGATGAGGCTGTCCAGGCAGTTACCTGCCCCATGCTTAACTCACACTGGCATCAGGGTTCCCAAACATGAAAGTCTGTGATAAAGAAATTGAAGAATTCTAATTTCTTCACTTTGAAATTTTTCAAACATATAATCAAAATGCATGATAATAACTGGATATGAAAAAGTAATACTTGTAAATAAAAAGGAGTGATCAGTCACTGGAAAAATATAGTTTGGGTAATCGAAACAAAGCTGAAGATTACAAGAAAGTATTTTATAAGACCACTGGTTTCTTCATTGCTATTGCTTTTTTTTTCCCCCACTGGAAAAATATAGTTTGGGTAATAGAAACAAAGCTGAAGATTACAAGAAAGTATTTTATAAGATCACTGGTTTCTTCATTGCTATTGCTTTTTTTTCTTCACCATAAATGGTTACAATACACATGGACCTCACCAAACAGAATACACAGGAGTCAAATTGACTGCGTCTACATGGAAAGACAATTGAGAAGTGTGATATTATCAGCCAATACAAGACCTTATGATAGTTACACAATTTCAAATCAACTTGATAAAAGAATGAAAAGGTGGAGTCTTGCCTGTCGATTGGGCCACAGCCTGATGATCCCTCATTGTGGGCATGAACTTCCACCCTCTTAATTCTGCCATCAAAAAAGACAGGACACTCTTTCTCTCTGCTTCACATTCCTGTTGACAAGCTACATGGAGCCATGCTGATGGCAGCCAAAGCCCTGGAGATGCATCCACTGCCATTGCATCTACAGGATTTTCCACCCACTAGCCGGCGGTCTTCCTGCCTCAGTGTCACTGTATGTGCTATGTGAGTCTGAAAAGGAATTCATTGGCTAATATTGGACTTAAGTACTTGATTTGGACTGGGCTGAGATGTTTTATTGTTGTTATTACTCTTTGGCACAAAGCTCTATCTTACAAATATATGAATGTCTCTAGATTTGTTTCGCTAATCAACCCAGAGTAATATAGGTCTTCTGTCAGTTATGGAACAGAACATCATTTTCTCATATGTAAATTCAGATTGAAAAGATGAAGAAAATTGAAACAAGTCCCCCAAAATCAAAGTACAATCTTGATGATATCCCACCTGAATGTAAAGAATATCTCAAGAACAGAATTGCACTTTGAACACTAATAACTGAAGAACAGAAAAATTATGGCATGGCATTAAGAACATAAAACATAAAGGCTCCCTTTCCTCTGTGCCCTGAGCCTGCTGTCCTCCATCACGGTCATTGCATCCTTTTCTGGAGAGAAAATGACCACCGACTTCTTGGTGCATGAGAAGATCTGGTTTGAGAAGTTCAAGTAGGATGATGCGGAGCGCAGATTCTATTAGCTCAATGGACCAGAGATTGGCTGCTCCCAACAAGAGAACTGCGCCAGCGTGATCCTGTTGGTCACCGCATGAGTCTGAGAGAACATCCAGAAACCCCTGACCAGGGGCTCAGGGGCTGCCAGCGGGCCCGGTGGGTACCACAGCAAGCTTCTCGCACACCTTGCTAGCTTGGAAATGGAAAACCAGAGCCTGCGCAGTAGAGAGGAACTTACCTGCCCACCGCCCCAAGGTCCCACAGACCCAGCATGTGTCTCCCATGTGTCAAGTGGTCCCCCACCCAAGAAGGACGCCACACCTGCTGAGCATGACGAGGCAATGACATCCACCTGTTTGGCAGTGGAGATGAGCAGGAGACAAGGAGGCAGCCCACCTTCGGAAGGAGTAGCTGCGGCAGTATACTGAGAAGACCAAGAAGCCCACGATGGCGGCCAAGTCCTCCATCCTGCTGGACGTCAAGCCCTGATGTGACAAGACAGAGAAGGCACAGCTGGAGGCCTGCGTGCGCTTTGTCCAGCTAGATGGGCTGAACTAGGGGTCTCCAAAGTGGTGCCAGTGGGCTATGGCATCCACAAGATACAGATCCAGTGTGTGGTGGAAGGCGACAAGGTGGGCACAGATCTGCTGGAAGAGGAGATCACTAACTTTGAGGAGCACGTACAGAGTTTAGACATCGCATCCTTTAACAAGATCTGAGCCTGGAGTTGTATGTGTGGTGACCCGTTAAAGATTGTGTGTGCTCACACACAAAAAACAAAAAGGTCAATAATAAGACAGAAAGGAAAGAAAATACCAAAGTGATATCAAAGGAAATGCTAAAACTTGCTCTTGAATGTAGAATAGCTCATGACAAAATAATAAATAGAAGATAAGAACAGAAAATTTCAAAGGTCAGTTCAAGAAGAAAAAGCAGGATAATGACAAGTGAAATGACCTGGAGCTAGAAAGACAAAAGAAAAAAAAAAGAAAGAAAGAAAGAAAGAAAGAAAGAAAGAAAGAAAAGTATGCTCGACATTGCTAAATCTGAAAGAATCCAAGAAAAATTTCAAATCTCAAGTCAAAATGTTGAATGATGAAGGAAATATCAAAAGAAGATGAAAGAAACACTGAGTCACTGTACCAAGAATAATTCATCAACATTCAACTATTTAAAGAAGTTACATGCGATCAGAAACATGATATTGAAGCAGCCCAAGCTACACTGAGGCATTAATGGAAAACAAGGTTATAGATATGTTTCAAAAGACTGATGTAGGGCTGAAAGCACTCAATCTTGTATACCATGAAATTTAGAAGAGTTATATGGCTAACTACAAAAATGTATTTTTTAAAATGATTAGTACAAAACGGGTCCAAACACAGTGGAATTTAAAGATGTCACAAATGTCTGACTTTTACAAAATGACATACTTGTCCTTTATAATTGATAGCAATCACTTGCTCCTCCCCGTAATACTCATTCTCTCTCATGTCTCAGGATCCTACAATTCACTTGAATGTGTCACATAATGTACAAACCACCAAAGAAATGGCTCATGTAGCTGTGGCGGCAAGTCCCAAATTCTCAGCTCAGATGTTTCTAAAATAAGTGATACCACCGTGTGTGTGTGTGTGTGTGTGTGTGCGCGCGCACGCGCGCGCGCACACGTGCTGGAACCATCTGGAGGGTCTGCACAATCAGACATCTGTACTTTATTCTAAATTATGAGATATAACACAAACAATTTTAATGGCCAGGTGAATCACTGAGTATTTTTTTTTCCTGGAAAGAGGCATTAGGCCAAATAATTTCAGAATCTATTATTTAAAACAGGAATAGAGGCCCTTTCTTCCCAGGACCATTTCAATATTTATATTCAAATAATATATTCACATGCAACACTAGCAACTTAAAATTGGCCTTCTGTAATTGGTCTAACATGTCATTATCTCACTGCTAGTGTGATGGCTGGAACTGCTCCTCTTTGATGAGACATGCTATACTAACTGGTATTAATGATTGCACAGGCCTTATATGATCTATAAGTTGGACATTCCAGAGTCATGTCCCTCTCCCTGAGCCGTAGCCTCAGTGTTGTCCTCTGAAGTAAATTCTTCTGGGGGCAGGGGGTGGCTGTTCATGTAGTTGAGATTGGGGCCAGCCCCTCAGACCTGTAATTGGTATTGGGGCCAGTCCCTCAGATCTCTCTACTGGTTCACTCCTTCATGCCAGTATATTGCATTCACATCATGGAGCACGGGGTTGAAATCTGGTTCCTCTTTCCCTGTGGAGATATAAACAATACCCTCCTCTTGAGTGGTTTAGTGCCCTGTTGCTCAGTACTGGTCAAGATGGCTACCTGAATCCTGAGTTATTGAGTTTCTTATGGTGATAAAATTTGTGTCCATAATCAAGTGGCTCAACACTAATCTTCTAATCAACATTAGTCAGGAATTGGGTGTGGGGTATCATGAATGCTGCATCTTTTCTACATTCTGGGCTTTGTTAGAGGTGTTGTTGCTTTCTGACATCCATCAAAAGTTTAAGTGGAGGACTTGTTGATCATTTCCGCACATCTAGGCAGGCCAGGTCTAGTTCTAACTGGTTCAGCGAACCCACTTTCCCACTTTTCTCAATTAAGCAAGCAGCTGGGGCTTTGTCTATTAAGAGATGTCCTTAAAACTGGAAATTAGCTCTCATTTTAATGCAAATACCAAAAATGACTGCTAATCTGTAGGTTATATCCATAAGGAAATAAAGGGCAGTGATTATAATTACAATAAGAAGGACATTCAAAATATATTCCACCTTAATTCTCTATTAGTACAGAGAAGACACACTCATGAGAGTAATTATAGGCACAGTTGTGGAAGCTAAATTTTACAATATTTCACAAAATAGAAAACTATGACTACAAGGGTCATGTTAAGTAATTAACTATACCACATCAGCTGAATGAAACAGATCTATATTTGTGCCTATTCATTAAAAAGAAGAAAAAATGATGTAATAGAATGAAAAATCATCAATCATTGTTGATATGACATGAAAGTAAAATTTTGCTGAAGATAATTAAAAAGCAATTTTAGCATTATCCCAATGGAGGCTATCAGAAATTAAAGCCAGATTCAAAAAAGGATATAAAGTAGCATTCCTGACAACAGATGAGCTTGAGCTGAATGCACATGATATCAGAAAGACGCTTACGTGTGTTTTACGGCCCTTGCAAAGGCATCCAACTGTGTGGATCATAGCAAACTATGAGTAAGGATGGAGATTTCAGAACACATTATTGTCTTCATGTGGACGCTGTACACAGTGCTGAAATTCAAATAATTTAACAACTGGCTTTCTGCCCTAAAGACTATTTCAAATATATATATATAGATAGATAGATAGATAGAGAGATAGATAGATAGATAGATAGATAGATAGATAGATATAGATAGATATATAATACATATCCCAAAGGTAGTTTATTATTACAAAGTTAATAATTAAATAAGTACCAAAGGAGACATACATAAAACTAGATCATGTTATAAGAAATAGCTTTAAAATAGTACTGAAAAATAAGAATAATACCTGACAAAAAATAATACCTGACTATTATTTAAGGTATTTTCAGATTGCTTCTTAATTGGTGTCCTCACTTGCAATATTCTTTGCTTTTAGTCAAGCATCATCAGGTGTGTGATTTATCCTTAAACATCTTTTCACTGTAGGATTAGGATCCCATTCCTTTAAAGGTAAGTCAATTAGACAGGAGTCATTATTGTATTTGATATACTAAAAACAGTCGACTACTCTGAACATATCTGTTCATCTTTAAAAAAACTCCTTTCTGTTCCTGCTGAACTTACAGCAATTGTTCTGACAATATTTTCAGCTCTTTGAGCACTTTCAGTAATTATATCACTCACTCATAATATTTTGTGGGAATTTGGAGCATAACACAGAGCTGAATTGAATGACAGTTTCCAACCTCCCATTATTTGGCTCCTTTTCTCTTTAAGCTCTGTTCCTGTGTACTGAAGTAAATAAATGCATGGAAATAGAAGTGTAGCATTTCATCAAAAGTAGAACTAGTTTTCAGAGGGGTTCCAGGAAGATGACTCTGATGTATCACCTTCAAGAGCAGCTTACTGAGGAACCTCCAGATTTGTCAATAAGGCAGTCATGTAGGAGGACTGGGATGTGAGACGGTCTCACAGCACCCAAGGGCTCACTTGTGTTCAGTGCCCACCTACATTTTTCATCTCTGGCTGGTGTGGCAGCAACGTGGGGATTTTTTTTCTCCCATTTCCCCAGCCCACCCCTCATTTGATGAATCACCCATGTGGGGAAGAGGCTGGGACTATCTATACCTCAGGGGCGTCCCACAAATGCCCAAAGAGACACTTGGATGTTAAACACCATGATGACCAATGGAGGAGAGTTTGTATCAGTGATAATCCTAGACTAAGGCCCAGCTCCATCCTGTAGAGAATAACTGCAGCCAGTTCAACAGTTTCAGCACCAGAGGAAACAGGAGCTACTGGAATTTGGGTTCTGGGAGATTGGTAGAAGGGTTTCTATTTTGTTTTCAAAAAGGAAATACAAAACTCCTCACCCCACCATAAGAAATGGAACCCAGCATACCTGGTTTTCCAATGGCTTTCCTGATAGGCTAGAATGGCATTTCCATGTTTGTTGGTGATTTCCCCTCCACCATCTAGATTGCTTTGTGATCAGCAGTCTTTCTTCCCCAGGACATACACTATAAAAGCCCGCTTACACTTTAGGACTATGCATAAGGAACAGAGAGTTCTAAGCTATAAAGGAATCCATGTTAATAAGCACAGTAACAGAAATAATACACTCTCCCTACATAATACTAAGAGACGCTAAGAGACGCTGATAGACATATTGCACCCCTCCTGTATCCCAAACACAATAACCTCTGGAACCTGTTCCCTTCACTTCAGCAACACACAATGTCCTTTAAATTACCAAGTAAGATCACATCTCTCATAATCCTGATCTCCAAATTATTAAAAATCACTATACTTACAGGAAGGCTTCATATAATTAACACCATCACTAAAAATCTAGACCAGAGCACATAAACCCTAATCATGCTTCTCACCAACTAATACTTCCTTCTCATCTATTCATAATAAGTTTTCGAGCACCTATCTGATCCTCCCCTAGCCTAAAGAGCCAGCCTCTCTTCCCCCACACTTCTGAAAGATTGTGTGTTATCTTCAGCCTACCCAAGATGTGATACAAGAAACAATCAACACCAGAACCTACCATAAAAAAAAATCTACAGAAAAAAAGTCAATTACTGAAGATATCCCAAACCAAGTAATTTACATAGAAGAATCCCTTGAACTCTCAGGGAAAGAATGCTTGAGAATATTGCTTAGTTCCATATAGGAAATTAGGGGGTTAAGCTTGTAAAGAATTTTTTTTTAAATAGCTATTCTAGAATCCTTACACCACAGGAAGTTTCAAGAGTTAAGGAATAACACAGTTAAGGACTAGATAGATAAAAAATGTGAATGATATCAACAATAGAATAGCAGAAATGGAGAACTGAATCAGTGATCTTGAAGATAACCAGGCAGAATTCAGCAAAAGAAGCAGTCCAACACAAAAGCACAAGAATCTGAAGAAAGTCTGAGAAGGATGTGGGATTCCATGAAGTGAAACACTATCTGAATTATTGGGGTACCATAGCAGAAAAATAAGCTTTAAAATAGTAAGAGAATTATTAGAAAACAATTTCTCCAATATCACAAAAGAGGAGCCAATAATCATTCAAGAAGCAGAGAGAATATCAACTAAACAAACCCCCCCACTCCCCCCCCCACAAACAATACATACATCAAGACATACGGTAGTCAATTTACCTAATTTCAAGGAAAAAAGAGGGAATCATGAAAGCAACTGGAGGGATAAAAGCAGTCAAATATAGTGGTGAACAGATAAGAATAAGATAAGAGCTCTCTGCAGAGACCTTACATGAAAGAAGAAACTGGAGCAACAGGTTCTGAAGGTTGAAATACAACATTGTGATCCAAGAATCCTTTATCCAGCAAAGCTCTCCATCGAATTTGAAGGAGATATTGAAGTTTTCTTTGACAAGAAACGTTCAGAGAATTAATAAAAACACAGCCAACATTACAAAAAATACTTTCCTGTCCTTTATGAACAGAAAACTCACAACTAAAGCACACAAAATTGGAACCACCACAGGGTGCAACAACACTCAGAAACCAGCCCACTGAAAACAGTAGCTAAAACATTCCAGATCCAATGTAGATCCGAAGACAAAAATAAACTCACATGCACACCATCCTATAAAGGAGAAGAAAAGAAAATACCAAACAAAAATAATACGAGATGAGAGCAATTAATCTACTTTTAGGTTTAATTACAAGGAATGTTAATGGTTTAAATGCATATCTTAAAAGACAAAGGGTAGCAGGCCAAAGAACAAATTCTAGCAATCTGCTGCTTTCAAGAGACACATCTCCAACTGACAGACAAAAATAAACTGAGAGTCAAGGGATGGTGAAAATCAACCAAGCAAATGGCAATTTTAAAAAAAGGAGGGGTGATAATGCTAATTTCAGACAAAAGAAACTTCAGAGTATATGACATAATGAGAGATAAGAATGGGCATTACATAATACTCATTATACACCAGACTCATAAACCTAAAAAACATATATGTGCCCAATGAAAGACCCTTGAAAGTCATCCAGAAAATTCTCAAAGAAATGAAAAGAAAAATCACCTGATCAAAAATTATAGTAGGTGTAGGTGAATTCAAAACATCACTGTCAAAGAAAGAGAGTTCAACAGGTAAGAAACTCAATAAAGAAACTGCAGAACAGAAAAAAAATATCAAACAACTTAACCTAGTAGATATTTTCAAAGTTCTCCAACCACATAAAAAATACACATTTTTTTAAATTAAATATTTTTTATTGGGAACTCTTACATCCCTAATCACAATCCATACAATCATCCATTATGTAAAGCACATTTGCACATATGCTACCATCATTTTCAAAGCATTTTCTTTCTGCTGGAGCCCTTGATGTCAGTTCCTCATTTTTAGGCCTCCTTTCCCCACTCACCCTCCCTCATGAACCCTTGATAAATTACAGATTATTAATTTCATATCTTACATCATCTCTGTCACCCTTCACCCACTTTACTGTTGCTCATTCTTCTGGGAGGGGGTTACACATTGATACTTGTGACTGATTTCCCCTTAATTCTTCCACCTCCCCCTAGTCCTCTTTGTATCTCTGTTCTCATTATTGGCCCTGAGGAGTTTATCTAACCTGGACTCCCTGTGTTATGGGCTCTTATCTGTAGTATTGTGCTTGTTCCTGTCTATTCAGATTTATAATGTAGAATTGGGGTCATGAGAGTGAGAGAAAGGAAGCATTAAAGAACCCTAGAAAAGTTGAGTGTTTCCTCAGTGCTATACTGTATCCTGACTGGCCATTTCTTCCCTGTGACCCATATGTGAGGGCATGTCCAATTGTCTATAGGTGGACATTGAGTCTCCACTCCTGACACCACCCCAAACCCCGATTCACATTAGGTATGATTTTGTTCTGGGTCTTAGATGCCTGACACCTGATTCCAGTGACACCTCATGATCACACTGGCTGGGGTGCTTCTTCCATATGGGCTTTGGTGCTTCTCAGCTAGATGGCCATTTGTTTATCTTCAAGACTTTAAGACTCCAAATACTATATCTTTTGATAGTCGGGCATCTTCAGTTTTCTTTCCCACATTTGCTTATGTACCCATTTTGTCTTCAGCAATTGTGTCAGGAAGGGGAGCATCTTGCAATGCTGGATTATTAGAACAAAGTGTTCCTGTGTTGAGGGAGTACTTGAGTCCAGTTTTATTGTTCATTTGTACCCTTAATTCTTAACATATAACTATAAATACATAAATCTATTTCCCTATCATTATATACAAATATATTTACATATGTGCATGCCTGTATTTAGACCACTATAAATGTGTTTTGCCTCCTGGTTATTTCCTTTTAGTTTTCCCTCTTGTCCTACCATCATGTTTGGCCTGCATTTAAGTTCAGTAATTCCTCACTGTTACATTGACCTTAATTAAGCCTCACTAAGCATCCTATGCCCTTCTCTCCATTGATTTTAGTTCATTTGCTGTTTTGTTTTCCCTAGGTTGGTCCCCCACCCCCACCCCATTCCCAGTCCTTTCTTTTACCTCCCCTTCTCCCATATCCCTTGAGTACTTTTGCTCTATTTATAAGAGCAAAAACCAAGCAAAGCCAAACAAGACAAGAAAGGAAGTAAAAAAAACAACAAAACAATAACAACAAAAAGAAAGCCACTGACAAAAATGGAAAAGCCTACAAAGAATTCAAGTTCTGTTTGTTGGCCTTTACAAGTGTTTTCCATTCCAGTCTGATGGGGTCCTACACTTTGCCTCCAAAGTCTATTTTTGGTATTCCCTCAGGATTTAATCACTTTGCTCCCCTTGATACTCTGTTGCATGCCCTTAGTATTTCATCCCAGTGTGATGGGATCACATTGGGCATCATTTCTACACTGTGGCTACAGTGTTGTCCCCACAGTACTATGGTTCAGTGAGGGACATTGTATCTCACAGTGGTTCCGGCCCTATGGTAGTCTGTGCATTATCTGCCTTGAACAGGAATACTATCCTTAGAACTTGGTGGGTCAGAATGTGTCCCCTTCCTCTCTATACTGCTTCATTTCTCCTATATGTTCTAATCAGACATGCCCCTCTCCCCAAGCTGTAACTTCAGTGCTGTCCTCTGAAGTGTATTCTTTGGTGGGAGGGGGTAGAGTGAGCACACAGTTGGGATTGGGTGGCCTTGCAGACTGCTCTGCTGGTTTCCTGGTACATTGTGGTATGTTGTATTCACATCTTGGCAGATTGGGTTGAAATCTCGTCTCTCTCTCCCTCGCCTGTGTAGATATAAACAATACCCTCCACTTGGGTGGGTTGGTTCCCTGCTCCTCCTCTATCCATGTCTTTTTCCCTTTCCCCCCTCTTTTTCCCCCCTCCTATTGAGTTGGCTGCCATTTGTATGCCTGGATTGGATTTAACCCCTGCCATAATACCTAGACCTCCATTAAAAAATACATACTTTTTTTTCGGCATCACTGCCCTCTGGTGGTTGTGGGAGCTACCCAGCCCTGCTCCTGAGAGCCGCCACTGGATTTGAACTGCTAAGCCTGAGAGTCACAGTCCTGCAATCAACCGCGTACGCCACCAAGCCTCAGCCCCAAAAATACATATTGTTATCCAACGCACACAACCCATACTCAAAAATAAACCACCTCCTAGGGCATAAAGCAAGATTAAGAGAATTCAAACACAGAGGTCATTGAAACCACCTTCTTTGACCACAGTGCCATAAAGTTGGAAATGAACAATAGAAAGAACAGAAAAACAAAGACAAACAACTGGAGGTTTAATAACATGCTTCTCCTAAAACAATGGGCATTAGGCCAAATTA
>PVJH01005885.1:0-107194 GCA_004026705.1 Nesogale talazaci
CCATAATCTAACGAAAAAGTCATGTACACGCTCAAATGGAACAAATCTAAAAGACAACCAGTTATTTTACTGATGGTTTTGGTAAATGTGTCTTTTTGTTTTCTTCCTGGTGAGTGAAGCTACTTTGGATGGGGGAAGGGAAAGTCTTGAACCAAAGTATTTAATTCATTCTAAATTCCTTTCTAAATGTTCTTACTATATAGTATAATTCATATACATTTATAATTTTATACTCAGCTTTCAATGTACATGTGAGGGGGGCACAAAAAAGAACAACAACAAGGGGAAAAGCTCCACTATGCAGAGTTTTCATAGTATACATTTTTCCCACTGCTCAAGCATCTAACAACTTGCTCTGAGTTAGTGCACCCAGTGGCATTGCCTGAGAAGGTTCTCTCTGGTCACAGTGAATTTTTTCATACAAATAGTTCTGTTCCAACCTCATGTTTTTTGGTGACGGTTGATATAAGAGAACAGGGTGCGACAGGTGTTTCCTGTTCAGGGGAAAATGCTGCAGAAACAGTTGTGATGTTGAACACAGCTTACAAGCACGGTTGAGTGTAGAAGTGGTTTTTGCATTTCAAAAAAGGTGAAATGTCAATTGATGGCAATCCTTGTTCTGAACATCTGTCAACCTCCTGAACTGTCAAAAATGTCATAGTATGTTTGGAGTTCATTCCACCAAGTCAGACTGTTAATCAAGCTTCCTATTTAGAGGCTCTGAAAATGCTGTGTAACAGAGTGTGGTGGAAAAGATCTAACTTGTAGCAGACAGTGGACTGGTTTTGCATCATTATATTGCACCTGTTCACGCAGCCATCTCAAAACTCCAATTTTTTGACACAAAACAGCATGTCTCTCTTTCCACACATACCTTATTCACCTGAACTCATTTCATGTGATTTCTTTTTGGTTCCCTGAATGAAATGGGACATGAAAGGACAGCAATTTGATGATGTAGAAGAGGTGAAGAAAAAAACGAGAGAGGTGCTGTCAGCCATCCAAACAGATGAGCTTGAAAAATGTTTCCAAGAATGGAATCACAGATTTGCTAAATGTATTGAGTGTAATAGAGAGTACTTTGAATGTGATAAGGTTATTTAGTAAAGAAATTTCAATACACAGCTTTGGAAAGAAATCTAGTTTGTGGAGGGTCCCCGCTCATATATACATTTCCATACTCTAATACTTTTATATATGCTTTTGCGCTTTATATTTTTATATAGTTCTATCACAGCTTGATTAATCATTCTCCAATTATTAGGCATTAGAATGATTTCTAGGTTTTTTTTCTTTTGAAAATACAAATAATCTTTTAGGGCATCTTTCTGTTCAAATACTTTCTTTTCTTCTTCTTGTGCTGTTTCCTTTGATAATAAAATGAGCTCAGTTTTACACTGGGTGTTGAATATAACATTTCCTGCAAGAGTATTGCCAGCTGTAACCTCAAGGATGAACTTAGGTAGGAACAGGTTCCCAGTGACCTAAATTGTGTTTTTTAAACATTCTCATTGTGGAGGATACTAGTTTTGAATGATGCACAGATTACACAACCTGGCTTGCTGAAAGGGGAAGAGGATTTGAAACACTAATAAGGATCCAATCCTGCAGCCTTCAGTAAGTTTACATTTCAATGGAAGGAGCACAAATCTCCTCACAGCCAGACCGGTACGCAGCAAACAGGAATTGCATTGAAGTGATCAGGGCTTGTGTTGTTCTGGGATCCACAATCCATGTCCATGGAAATAGTAATCAAAAAATCATCTGATATGCAGGTCGGTTGAGGGAGCAGGCAGAAAGAAAAATAAATCCAATGATGTCTTGAAATGTTCAAGAGCAAAGGGGTCACCTTGAGGACTAAGGTGCACCTAACTCTAGCCATGGTATTTTTAATCAGCACATATGAATGTGAAAAAATGAGAAAGACCAGAGAACAAGGCATATGTTTGAATTACGGTGTTCAATGTTGGTTGGTAGAAGGATAACCAGAAATGAAGTTTCTGGCCAGCCATTGTCTGACACACTTCAGACATGTAATCAGAAGGGACTAATCCCTGGAGGTGGAACATCGTGCTTGATCAACAGGGAAGTGAAGGTGAAGGTGGTGCGGGAGTTGGCGGAGTTTTGTTCTGCAGCGCCTGGGAGAACTAGGAGGTGCTGACTCTACGGTTCTCAACAAACACACCCCGTCTGCTATGCTCCCCAGCAGTCACGCTCGAGTCCATTGGCAGTTCCCCAGGTGGCTCCCAGAAGCACAATCTCTCTGCCCCTAAGCTATTATCAACTTTCAGAACTCCCTGTGAGCTGGAAGGATATATTTTCCTAAACCCACACTATCATTGGTTTCTATATGATAACTCGTCTTTTCTGATCGAACAAGTAAGTATTGGTAATTCCTTAGAATTTGTCCACTTGAAAGAAAAAAGTACAGTGCAAACACAATTCTCAGCCCTTGCTAGTAATAAAAGGTAAAGAGCCCTCACTACTAATTCCACCCAGTAGCCCAAACCCCTTTGAACACTCTGGGCTCCAGAACAGTGCGATGCACCCTACAAAGCAGGTGGTGGTACAGAAATACAGATCTGGGAATACCCAAATCAGTGAGGGCCCACTAGGTCCAATGAATGACACCTTTGTTCCTTAAGTTACAGCAGGATAATGTTGTCTATTACTCTTCTTAAGAGGAGATAATACAATCTGAATTCCTTGGAGATTTTCTGAAACTACCTGTTCCCCTTAACAGGCATGCCTAAATTTACCCACCCAATCATTCTTTCCTAAAGAGGGCCATATTCATAAACAGAAAGGGAGAAATGCTTAGTCATTTCCTAGGTGGCAGAGTCCCACTGTGAGCAGGCACATCTTATTTTAGTTGTAGAAATAGGCCTATTTTCAGCAGCTTGCTTGATTACATTATGAAATGAATCTCCTTAGAGAGACAGATGGTATGGTGAAAAGAAATTGGACCAGGAATCAAAGGCCTAAGTTCTAATTCCAGCTTTGCTTCTGTGAGGGGAAGCTGCTTGCTGTCCAAAAGCATTCTCCTCTTTCACCAAGGTGACAGGATTGTAGCCGGTCTACATTTCCCCCCTCTGCCCCAAATGAGGAACTGAGGGACAGAATGTGCATTTTAGCCTTTAATGACTTAAATTATCCTGACAATAAGAAGTAAGATCCTTCCAAAACAGCAGTATTTTTAATTGAGCTATATTCAGAGATGTCTTCTTTGGAGAAAGACCAAAGTCCATTTGCAGGGTCCACACATGGATTAAGCCTCTGGTGAAAGACCTCTGACCACAGTCAAGGGATGTCAATAACCTTGTGCTTAGACAGAGCCCAAAGTCAATTATAGCAGGTGTAGTTAGGCTAAAATGGAATATCTTGTCATTTTACCTCCCCTTTATCCCATTTTAAGGTTTTGTCAGTTTGAAGAAGAAAAGGTGGGGTGGGGGGGGTTGGAATACAGGTAAATTAAGCCTCTGGTGAGTCCCCTCTGACCAGAGGCCCGGGATGTGAAAGACCTTACTATCATGAGAATGCACAGGAGAGTGGATTATGCAGATGCAGTTAGGATAATATTTAATACCTTATTATTTGATCCCTCTTTTGACCTATTTAATATTATCTACTTTCTTTTTGATTGAGGTCTTTCTACTTTGTTATTTTTGTTGGCTTTGTTATTGATGCTGCTGCTACTGCTGCTTGGTATGTTTTCCTCGATACGAAATCTGGAATAGGTAAATGTGTAGAAACAGTAATTAAATTAATGAATTCTTGCGGGTATGGCAAGGGAGGTGGGAGGAATATGGGGAAGTAGTAGTAATGAGTATGAGCCCCCAATAAAGTGATTTTAAATAAAAGAAAGAGAAAAATGTTGGGATTAAAGATTATTTTAATAAGTTTTTTAAAAGAAGGGAGAAAATGTTCTAAAATTGATTGTGGTGAATTATATGACTGAATTATTGAATTGCAGCATTTGTGAAACATGTCAATAAAACTGCTTAAAAAGCACAATGTATTTTTAAAAGCCATTTTAAGTCCTCAGCCTGTTTTTTCATTGTTTTTCTTTTTATTGAATAGCCCTTCATCTATTCTGGCTCCTTGATACACATCGATATATAATTTACAAACTGTGTCTCTATTATATAGAATGTCTAGTCACATCTTTGATAATGCTCTTAATTTTGATGAAGTCTAATTTATATTTTTCTTTTTTTATTTAAATTTTGTTTGTTTGGGGGCATCACTGCCCTCTGGTGGTCGTGGGAGCTACCCAGCCTTGCTCCAGGAGAACCGCCGCTGGATTTGAACCTCCAAGCCCATGGGCCACAGACCCGCACTCAACCACTATGCCACCAGGGCTCAGCCCCCAATTTATATTTTTCTTCCTTTGGTTGCTTGTCCTTGAGTTGCCCTAGCTAAGAAACTGTACGATGATTTTTTTTTTCCTATGTTGACAAAATCATAGAGAATTAGGTCTACGTTACCCTTTAGGAGTTTTGCTAAACTTTAAACTTTACATTTAGCGCTCTGATGCATTCGAGGGCTTTTTTGTTTGTTTGTTTGTTTGTTTTGTTTTTTGTATATGATTAGAGTAGAGCTCAAATTTATTCTATGATATGAGAATATCTATTTATCCTAGATAAATAGACTGATAGACTGATTCTTTCTCAATCTTATTGCTTGGTCACTCTTGGCAAAATCAATTGTTTATTTCTGGGCTCAATCTTAGGAATACAGTGTATGCCACTGATCTATATGTCTTGCCTTCTGCACACTAGCTAGATTACTGAAACTCCGTACCAAGTTTTGCTATCAGAAATGGGAGTCCTCCAGTCCTGCTCTTTTTAAAGATTATTTTGTTTATTCTGGGTCCCTTGAACTTCCATATTAACTTTAGACTAAAATTATCCATTTCTTTTTTTAAAAGGCAGTGTGGCAGTCATGTGCTTATGTCAATTTGATGATTGAGATGCAGGGGTGGAGTCTAGCCTGTTAATCTGGAGATAGACATTGAGTAACCAATGAGGCCTCCTGTGTGGGTATGACTTTCTCCTGAGACTTCTGGGAAATCTCGTGACATCTCCCCTGTTGTTGGGGGTCAGTCTCCTAGACGACAAACTATGGACAAGATAAGATGGCAGTGTCCGAGGAGCTGAAGGAGCCAGAGGAAAAGCCACACGGTCTTACCCTGATGGACCCAGACCTCTGAAGCTGGAAAAGCCACATGAAGAGCCCTGCCAGCACTGAGTTCCCTCTACCACCACTGGATCCTGTTGACGGACCCTGAGCCCTGGAAGTGAGGAGCCATGGGGAGACCCTTGCCAGCGCCAAGACTCTGCACCCACTGGCCTGTGACTTCATGAGTCACAAGGAGACTTTATACACTGGTATTGGGCATATGGACTAACTCAGACATGACTTTGAACTAGACCAGGTTGGGATGCTTTCTCAATGTCCCATTCCTATTGTATGTAAACCTTACCCATATATCCATATGCGTGTCTATGAATTTCTCTAGTCTACCCAGACTAACACGGGCAGTCATAATTTTGAAAGAGACTTGTAGATCTAGATAGGGAGTATGGGTAGCTAAAGAACAGTAAGTCTTCTAGCCCATGAAGATGTTTTCTGATTTCTTTCCTTTCTTTCAAGAATGTTACACAGTTTTCAGGACACAAGCCTTGCAGGATCTTTGATTAAATTTTTGACCAAGTATTTCTTATACAACTGTAAATGGTATTGTTCAGGAAATTTGAGTTGGGTATCGTTCATCAATTTCTTATTACAGGTTAAAGAATCCTTCTCCCAATCCGAGTTTGCTGAGTGCTATTATCATAAAGGGTGTTGGACTTTGTCAAGTGTGTTTGCTGTGTGCATTCAGATGGTAGAGTGGCTGTTTCTCATTTATCCTTTTAACATGTTGGACTACAAAGATTGATTTTTCCTATGCTGACCCATCCCTGCATCGCTGGGGTAAACATAGTTTGGTCTCAGTTCTCAGTATTTAAACCTTTCTATATGCTGCTGAACTCATGTTCCCAGTATTTTGTTGAATACTGGAAGTACTCATAAGGAATCAGTAAATTGTACTTTGCTTTTCCTGTGATGTCTCTTTTTTGCTTGTTGGCCTCAGTATCAAGTATCTCTGCTTCACCTTCCTGGAGACCTGTGCCAGCATGGAGATGCTTCCACTGCCACTGGATCCACAAGACTTTTCACCCACTGGCCTGACGTCTGCCTGCATTTGGCATTATTGCATGATGAAAAGGGACTTATGGGCTAGTATTGGACAAATGGACTAGTATCAGGCCTAGGGACCTGATGTGGACTGGACTGGGATTACATTTATGTATGTATGTATGTGTGTATACACAATTGCTCTTTCATATAAAGTTCTCTCTTACACACATAGGAGTGGATTTTTTTTCTCTACTCAACCTAGTCTAACATTACTGACTTCGTAGAATGATGTAGAAAGTGTTTCTCCAGCTTCTGTTTTTTGGTTATTTTTTAGAATGGGGAGGGGGGTCACAAAGTCCATGAGAGATTGATGATAATTATTTTTTAAACATGTGTTAGAATACACCAATGGCTACTCTTTGTTTTGTTTTGTTTTGTTTTTGCATCACTGCCCTCTGGTGGTCGTGGGAGCTACCCAGCCTTGCTGCAGCTGGATTTGAACTGCCAAGCCAATCGGCCAACGTCCAGCACTCAACCACTACGTCATGGCCACCGGTGCTCGGCCTTCAATGACTACTCTTAATCTTAGAATTTTTTATAGAAAATCCGTTTTCCATAACTTCACAAATCTATTCAAAATTTCTATATCTTCTTCAGTCACTTATGACAATTTCTATCTTTCTAGGAAGTTGTCCATTTAAATTATCTCATTTGCTGCCACATAATATTTCTGTATCAACCTTTTTACTTCTATAAAGTCTCTAGTAATGCAACCCCTTTCATTTTACTAACTCGAGTCTTCTCTCTCTTTGTGTCTTTTTTTTTTTTTAAATTAGGCATCACTGCCCTGTTGGTGGGAGTAAGAGGCCCAGCCTTTGCTCCTGTGAGCGGGAATTGAACCTCCATCCCAGTGGGCCGCAGTCCCGCACACAACCACTACGCCACCAGGGCTCAGCGAGTCTTCTCTCTTTTTATTCGGTTAGTCTAACTTAAAGTTCATCAATTTTGTTGACCTCTATAAAGAGCTAACTTTAGTTTCATTGATTTTCTCTATTGTTCCAGTAAGTATTTTAATATGTCAAATTTCTGATATTTGCTTTATTTAATTGCTGACAACTGATGTTATACTCCAACAATACATGAAAAAGAAGAACAAGAACAAGGAGAACACGAAGACTGTTGCCAGTGAGTCGATTCTGACTGAGAGCGACCCAATAGACTGGAAGAGAATTCCCTATAATCATCATAGAAGGAGATGATCACATATTTCTCTCTCTCAGAGAAGCTGGTGGGTGGGAACCCTTTGGCTAATAGTTGAATGTTTCCACACTGGGTCCCCAAAGCTCCTTCAAGTGTGGTCAGCCTTCCCTTATCTCAACTGGGAAGAGAGAATCTTATCGTTTTGAATGCAGACACCAGATGCATTCACTGCCCTCACACCTTGAGTCAAATACTTATCCTTCTCAGCTTGTATTTTCTCGTGTATAAAATGGAGATAGCAACGTAGATGCTTAGAGATGTTGTTAGAATTACAGAACGGAGGAAGTACAGGAAGCACTTTGTGGCTCAGGGCTGGATACAATGGCCTCTGTAGGCCAAGGGTGGAACTGCCCCTGTGGGTTTCCACTGTAACCCTTTATGAGCATACACAGTCTCATCTTTCTCCTAGAAGCAGCTGGTGGTTTTGAACTGCTGTGCTTGAGATTAGCAGCCACCAGGGTTCCTACCCCGATCTAGCTGTTGCTGTTAAGTGCAGATAGCTGCAAAAATAAATGCTAATTGATTGAGTAGTCAATAAATAATCCATATAAAGTGTTAAACATCTAGTAGACTAAATCAACAGCTTCTTTTTCATTCCCCTTGCCCCATCCCGTTGTCAACTTAAAAGGCTAGCATGGACCTGGATCTTCCATCGCTGTTTCAGCAGGAGAGCAGATGTCATCAACACCTGTACCGAAAGCACAACCTGCCTTTTCCTCTGAGTTCTGGAGATCAAGTTACTTGCAACATGGGGAGGGGAGGGCCATAAAATGTGCACATGAAGAATAAAGGTCTTTCAAGGGCATCTCAAAGCATCTAGCATGTTAAAAAAGAAAAACAAACTCACTGCCATCAAGTTATTGGTGTCTCGTGACCACCCCTGTGGATTTCTGAGACTGTAATTGCATATGGGAGTAGATAGCCCAGTTGTTCTCCTGCAGACCTGCTGGTATTTTCAGACCGCTGACCAAGAGGGCCATAGCCCAACACGTAATCATCATGCCACCAGGCCTCTCCAATAGATGCCTAATAAATACTTGGAAGATAAATGAAACCACTAGAGGGGGCTGTAAGCTTAGGGGTCAATACTATCAATAATGCTGCTTCCTCTCAATATGGCTAAGGAGGCATGCTAGCATTTAAAATTATACTAGTTTTAAATCTTTTTTTTTTATTTCTTTTCTATTAAAGCATTCCTATGTTTAATTTGTTACTGCTGGTAATTTTGTTGTGGCTATCTTTTAAAAATGTTTTCCTATGTGTGAAAGCCAGGAACGGTAAATGTATAAAAAGACAGTAACTGAATTACTGGTTCCTTGGTAAAGAAAATGGTGAGCTAAAAATGATGGAGATAAGAACGAAGAAAATATTCTCAAATGAACTTTAGGTGATAATTGTACGGCTCTTCTTAATATGATTAAATTATCGAATTGTATACTTTGTGCATTATATGCCAAGAAAACTGTTACCTAAAAGAAAGGCTTGCTAGTGAGGTAAGTCACTTAAAAGTTAGTTTAGCTGTGTGGAATTAAGTGTTGCATTGTTAACCACCAGGTCAGTGGTTCGAACCCACCAGTCACTCTTGGGGGAAAGAGAAAGCTATCTACTCCCAAGAAGATTGACGATCTCAGACTCCCTGTATCAGGTCACTGTGAGTCCGAATCAACACAATGCCAATGGGCAGATTTGTTAGTTTATATAGTCACACGTGCGGCCCAGATTAAGCCTGTTTGTGCGCCCCGTATGTGAAGCACCATTCAGGAGGGTAAGGTCGGAGATTGAGAGGTACAGCAAGATTATCTGTAAGCAGGAGCACAGGAAAAGAACGTAAGAAGCATCTAAAAGGAAACACTTGCAGTTATAAGACAAAGATAAAAGACGGAATGATCTGAACGTTCAGAAACTAACTGCACATCATACTCTCTGACTTGCAAAATCTTGTTTAATAAATAGAACGACTGAAAAAAAGGCACATGGGTAAACAGCCTATGCTTCTGAACAGTAGGAGAAGAACAAGGAGGGGAGGTGGGAAGAGAGAAGCCAGAGCTGAGAATCAGTTCACTTCTGGTACACAAATGAAAAATGATTATTCTAAAATTAAAGTCACAAGTGATATTTTTACCCTAGCATCTTTTGTCTGCACTTTGATCAAGAAAATCGAGCACTAAGGATTAAACAAAACCTTTAAAAAAAATCATGTCTATTTCTTCCATCTGAAATTTCATTTATCAGAAATTTCCAAGGTGGAACAAGATGCATACAGACAGATCCAACAATTGATTATGGATCCACAATGTCAAAGTTTTCCTTTTATGTGGATCCATTTGTAGGGTCCTCTTTGACCATGATCTAGGAAAGCGAATAGCCTTGGTACAGTTAGAGAATGTTGTAAAGTCAATAATGACAGCTAGGTCTAACTCAAGAATGATTAGTTCTTACATCACGGCCCTGCTGGATTGGATACTCACTGAGGCCATTGAAAGTAACATGGTTTGGGGCAGGTATACTTTGCTCCTTAAAGTAACATCCTCTTCAATACACTAGAGAGGTCTTGTGTAGCAGATTTATGTAATGCATTTCATCTTTGGGTCTCTTGACTCCTGCTTCCCTGAGCAATGATTGTGAATCCACACAAGAGAAAACCCTTAACAACTTCAACCTTTTCTCCATTGATCATGATGTTACCTATTGGTCCAGTTGTGAGGATTTGGGTCTTCTATTGAATTGTAATCCATACTGAAGACTGAAATCCTTGATCTCCATCTGCAAATGCTTCAAGTCTTCCTTGATTTCAGCAAGCAAGATTGCTTCATTTTCATATAGCAGATTTTTTTATAATAGTCTGTTTTAATATAAACAAGTGTTGGAATCAATTGATGTCCATTTCGGGAAGTTTCTTGTCGGAATCGGAAGGCACAGCCCTGTCTGCACCCTGCTCGGCAGCCGGGGGTCCGGCACTGTCTCCTTGTCCATTCACTGGTCCGTTCTATATAGCAGATTCTTAATAAACATGTTTCCAATCCTGATGCCACATTCTTCTTCATAAAATCCAATTTCTATGGCAACTAGCTCAGCAAATGATTGAATAAGTGTGCTGAGAGGACACAACTGTGCTGACTTTAAACTATGAAGTAGTCCCTTGTTCTTTTTGCACAACTGCTTTTTCATTCCTGTGAAGGCTCTTCATGAGTACAATGAAGTGTTCTGGAATTCCCGTTCATCTCAAGGCTATCCATAGTTTGATGTGAACTGCACAGTCCAATGCCTTTGAGGAGCCAATAGAACACAGGAGCACATTTTTCTGGTATTCTCCACTTTCATCCAAGCTCCCTCTGTCGTCAGCAGTAATATCTCTTATTCAATGTTCTCTTCTCAATCCAGCCTGAACCTCTGGTAGCTCACTGTCAAAGTACTGCTGTAACTGTTATTGGAGGCTTTTCAGTAAAATTGTACTTTCCTGTGATATTAATGATAGTGCTCTATAATTTGTGCATATGTTGGGTCACCTGTCTTCTGAATAGGTACAAATATGGATCTCTTTTACTCAATTGTTCAAGTACTACTCAATTTACTGGCATGGACAAATGCTACCAGTGTATCATCAGGTTGTTGAAACATTTCCATTAGTATTCCATCAATTCCTGAAACCTTATTTTGGACTAATGCTTTCAGTGTAGCAGGGACTTCTTCCTCCATTACCATGGGCTCTTGCTCCTATGTCACCTCTTGAAACGGTGAAATGCTGACTAATTTTTTTGTACAGTGACTCTGTGTATTACCTCCATCTTCTTTGGATGCTTTCTGCATCATTCAATATTTTGCCCAAAGAATCTTTGAATAATGCAACTTGAGTCTTGAATCTTTTCCTCAGTTGGTTCAGTTTAAGATATGCTGAGTATGTTCATCATTTGGTTTTCTAACTTTAGGTCTTTGCACATTTCATTATAATATTTGACTTAGTATTCTCAAGCTGTATTTTGGCATCTTCTATTCAGTGTTTTGACTTTGACGTCATTTCTTTCATTTGCCTTAGCTACTCTACAATGAAGAGCAAGTTCCAGAGCCTCTTCTGACATCCAGTTTCACCCTTCCTTGTCTTTCTAGTGACCTGCTGCTTATCATATATGATAATCTTGATGTCATCCCACAGCTTATCGCATCTTCCATCATTAGTATTAAATGCTTCAAATCTGTTCTGGAGATGCTCTTGAAATTCAGGTGGGATACACTCAAGGTCCTATTTTGGTTCATATGGACCTGATTTAATTATCTTCCGCTTTGTCCTGAACTTACATGAGCAACTGATGGCCCGTTCCGCAGTCAACATCTGACCTGTTTTCAGCTACAGATGGCAAACTTTATCCTCTTGTCCACAGATGCAGTCAATTTGATCTCTGTGTATTTCATCTGGAGAAGCCCACGTGTACACTCACCTTGTGTCTTGTTGAAAAGATATTGGGAATGAAGAAGTTGTTAGTCCTTGCAAAATTCTATCATGCAATCATCAGCTTAGTGTTTAATCACCATGACCATATTTTCCAACTACTGTTTCTAACTTGTTTCCAATAGTTGCATTCCAATGGCTAATAAATATCAATGAACCCTGATGGCATGTTTGAACAATTTCAGGCTGAAGATGTTGATAGAATTCTTCAATTCTTTCATCATTAACTTTAGTTAATGATGCAAATTTTCATACCAAATTTGCAAGTTTGGTAAATAGTGGTATTGATTGGATTTCCTTGCACAATGATAGATATTAACCTTCACAGACAGCATTGTTCTTCAAGATAGATCTTGAAATGTTCTTTTTGATGATGAATAAAATGTCATTCATCTTGGTTGATTTGATTCAAAATGGCCTATAATTTTCTGATTCAAAATGGCCAGTATCAGTCCATTTCAACTCACTAGTTTCTAGAATAACAATCTTTATGTATTTCATTTCCATGATTCAAGTTTCCCTAGATCCATACTTCAAATATTCTAAGTTCCGATTGACTATTTAATTAATGTTTGCAGCTGTCTCTTCTCCTTTGAGCTGTGAACTCCCAGAGAATGACAGTCCTGAAGGCTTTACTGCCACAGTTTTCATTCATCTCTATTAATATGGTGACTCTATTTTGAGAAGGCATCTCTTCCTCAGTTATATTTTGAGTGCCTTCTCAAAGAATCCCAGAAAGTCAAGTGAGAGTCAGGAGAGGCCATAGCATATGGATCACAACTCAAGCTGTAAAGACCAGACAGATGTTTACCTGGGTTTTATGGACTATGAACAAACATTCAACTATGTGGATCATAACAAATGATGGATACTATTGCAAAATGCTCCTTAGTATGTCCTTTTAATGCTAATGAATTCAGGAAAGAAAAATGACTTCTGTCAGCTCTTTGCAGTTTTTGAAGAAAAAGAATAGCGACAATATAATGAACAGCTGGAAGGGGGAAAGCCAGCATGAAAAACAACAGCTGAGAAAGTGCACACACACACACACACACACAAAGATCATGCCATGTCATATATCAAAACTCTTAAACCTAATAAAATGCAAAACTTTTAAGGAAACATATCAACATGGCCCTTAATTCACTACTGTGAGTTAAGTTTATGCATTGTATTTCTGGAAACAATTCTGTAAATGATTTGAGATTATGAATAAAAGACTATCAATCACTATATCTCCTACTAAGAAAATTAACATGTTGGCTTATAGTTTTCGGCTTCAGCTTCACCCCGAGATTTGTGTTTTCATACAGAGAAAACATAAAAGTGAGCTTGAATCTGGATAATAATTGGGATATTCTAGGTGCTAAAATAAAACAAATTAAAATGTAATCATGTTTAACATAAACTTCAGGCCAACTATAAAAGACCAATTCATATGATTAGAATGTTAGGTTTTTACCTTCTCCACCCAAACTTGAAGAAAGTATGCCCCCAAATGTGCCAGACAAATACATAGCGACATCAATATAGGCTGGCACAGGGGGCTACATTTTAGGTTGCAAACTTTGAACTCCTCAAAACCACCAGCCACACTTAAACACTTACAGCCTCAGAAACGCACACGGGCAGTTCTGTCCTGCCTACAGAGTCACTGTGCGTCATCACTGACTTGATGGAAGAGAGCGAGACTGCAACAGACTGCCGAGTGCACTGTGTTGTTTGATTGTAGATCCAAGGAAAATCAAACTCTTGAAGACTTCGATTTTTTTTTCTGTGTAATATGATGCTTCTCCTTGGCCCAGCTGTGAGGATTTTTGTTTCCTTCACATTGAAGTAAATCGGTATTGAAGGCTTTGGTCTGTGGTCTTCATCGGGAATTACTTGAAGTCTTCCTTGCTTCCGGCCAGCAGGATCGAGCCATAGCATTCAGGGAGGTTTACCACAGAGTCCCAACGAGGCCACACAGATGAGCCAATCGTACCACTCAACACCCCAGCAGCAGCTGCCTGGCGCAAACGTCCCTCTTTCAGTTAGCAGCCAAGAGCCATCACCTGGGCTCCTTTTACGAACGAAACCCAAGAGGAATGAAAATGAGTCTCCCCCCAAACATCTGTATGCTAACATCCGAACAGCTCTATTCATAGTCGTAAAAAAGGAGAAACAGTGAAAATTTTCCTCCGCAGAAAAATCGAAAAACAAAGCCTGGAATCTCCATACAATGGAATATTAGTTGGCAATTAAAAAGAAATGAGTTCAAGAAACATCATGTTCAGTGAAAGAAGTCTGATGCAAATGATCACACATTATGTAATTCCATTTGGAGGAATAAAGTTGCTGCGCACATTGTTAGAGTTTTCTTTCAATGATAAATCTTTCAGTATCTTTACACTCATATTTTGGGGAAACTAGCTAGGAGTAGATGTGTTGGTTTAAAGGTGAAGCAAATATATAACCTAGCTGGAAACTATTATAAAGTTTTCCAAAGTCATACAAGCATAAAGTTTTACATTATCTAAAAAGTTCCAGCTGTTCCATTTTTCACCAACAGTTGGTATTGCCAATCTCTTTTAATTTTAGCCATACAGTGGGTGTTAGAGGAGCCTAGTATGACTTTAATTTTCATTTACCTGATTAAGAGTGAGCTTGACCATATTGCCATATACATACTTCAAGATTTTTGCTGTAATCCTTTATAAACACTCTCTATTCCGGATATGGATCTTATATTAAATATATGTATGGCAAATACTATCACCCAGTCTGTGGTTTGCTTGTTCTTTTCCTGAATGATTTTTGGATACACAGGAACCCACAATTTCAATGAAGTCAATTAATCAACATTTTCTTTCATTTACTGCTTGTTATATGTCCTATTTAAGAAATACTTGCCTACTCCTAGGTCAAAGAAGATATTCTCCTCTGTTTTCTTTTGAAGTTTTATTTGGCTAACCCTTCATATTTGAAGCCTACTGCTGCATTTTTCTCCTCAAGAGCAGCCAGTAGGTTTGAACCTCTGACCTCTCAGTTAGCAAGCCATGCACATTTGTGAGTGGGTCACCAGGGCTCCTCCATATTAATAAGATCATCTTTTGTTCCCTGTAGTGCAGCATCATCTTGGTTCTAAGTCAGGTGACCACATCAGTCTGAGTCTGTTTCTAAAGTCTATTTGATTCAACTGATCTTTAGTAACCTTGAGGAAAATAACATGTTAAAAATGCTGACCCTTTAGAGTAGCTGTGGAAGGTGGCACAAAGGTTATGTGCTGGACTATTACCAAAAGGTTGGAAGTTTGAATTCACGCAGCCACACCCTCTTTGGATGAAAAACCTGGCGAATTGCCTCTATAAAGATTACAGTCCAGCTGGGTGCAGTGTAGCAATGATGACCATATAACTTTCCTCTAGTTCTTAAATGCATCCTCCCCCCCCACCATCATGATCCCAATTCTACCTTATAGAGAGAGCTAGACCATAGGATGTACACTGGTACACATAGGAACCGGAAGCATGGAGAATCCAGGACAGATGATCCCTTCGAGGACCAGTGGTGAGAGTGACGATACTGGGAGGGTGGAGGGAAGGTGAAGTAGAAAGGGGGGACTGATTACAAAGATCTACATATAACCTCCTCCCTGGGATACAGACAATAGGGAAGTGGGTGAAGGGAGACATCGGACAGTGTACAATATGAGAAATTAATAATAATTTATAAATTATCAAGGGTTTATGAGGGAGGGGGAAGTAGGGAGGGAGGGGGAAAATGAGGAGCTAATACCAAGAGCTTAACTAGAAAGCAAATGTTTTGAGAGTGATAATGGCAATGTATGTACAAATGTAATTGGCATACAATTGGTGTATGTATGGATTATTGTGATGAGTTATATGAGCTCCCAATAAAAGTATCTTAACAAAAAAAAAAAAAGATTAGAGTCCAGGAAACCCTATGGGGTCATTTTGAGTCAGAACTAGCTAGACAACAGAGTCATTTTGGAGTCCCTGGTTGATGCAAGAGTTACGTACTAAATTTCCAATTTACAAGCTGGGGGGTTCAAATCCACTTGGAGACACTTCTTAGGGCAGGCTTGACAATTTACTTACAAGAGATTGCCTAAACCCCTTTGCAGTTCTACTTCCTAACACCTGGGGGCACGAGCTGGAAAGGCAACTGGTTTGAACATTTCTTTTAAGCAACTGTGAGCCGGGAACATTTTAATGCATAATTTGCTTTACAGTTTCATTACCTGTTCTTATGCAAGAGGTTCTCTGTGAACTTTAACTCTTTCAAGCTTTACAGATCATCTCATATATATTTGGAAGGAGATTTTTTTTTAATATTTATGTAAGTGGAGTAGGAAATGAATATTTTCCACCAAGCAAGAACTGTGAAATCTGCTTGATTGCTAATGTGAAAGGAACAAGCCGAAGGAAAGCACCTTACCTGAGTAAGGTAGATGGTATCTTTGAACATTTGTAACGAACTCTGGCTCTGGGGGAGCTTGAAATGAAGACCAGCCTGGTTCAGCATCTCACTGTTACCTTGTTCATGGTGCTGTCGATGCCATGAAAATGCGCTCTGGAAAGACCAGTCGTCTTCAGATGAGACCTTAGGGGAACAAGAGTCACACATTGAGAGGCTAGCAGCAAAACGACTTTTCTCTATGATCTTGACAACCATGGAAAGCACTGCATAAAGAAGTTACTGTTTGTTCCACAGCGCTAGTTTCTTAATGGTCTTGGCTAATCACACTTGTTATTGTTGAAAGATTCAACTTCTGCAAAGTTGGGGTGGCACCTACTGTGTTCCTTCTTTGAGTCTAGACTGTTACATTTTGATGTTTCTCGGAAATCGGGTTTTAAAAGGATGTATTTATCCATTCGGGTAAAATGAATGAATAAGAATGAACTGGAATCAATGTTTTGATATAACGGTCACATACTCTGGTTTCTCCCCAAATCGTATGCATCTTTCACCTTTTAAAATGGTCACAATGATTGATGCGGAATAAAATCCCACTACCACGATCCCCGTGCGAGGGGCTCTGACAGCAGGGTGGTTTCCCCGCGGGCTGGCCACAGCCAGCGCGGCCGTTCAGAACCGCCCGCGGCTCCATAAGAGAAAGACAAGCTTTTCACTCCCAGGGAGGTCCGACCGCGGAAAGTTGGGGAGGCCATTCTGTCCTGCTCATGATGAGTCACTGCGAGTCGGCTCGACTCAGATGGCAGTGAGTGTGTTCACCACTGGTCACACCTTGGGAGCAGCATACCCCTCTGGAAATCCCGATGTATGTACTTGAAGCCATGACTAACAACTCTAGCCACCAGGGTCCTCCGCGCTGTCCCACAGGGTCCATGAGTCTGAATGGCTCAATGGCAGTCAGTGGGGTTCTCATCTGTGACCCTTTTTAAAAAGGCTTCATTGTTGTTAATGGGGCGAATGTCTACAGAGAAGATCATCACTTTTCCATTCAATAGTACATATACATTTTGCTTCAACTCATCCATTCATCCCGACGTTTTTCTGCTCTCCATTCCTGTTTTAGCCCTAACCTTCTGACCTCCTCATCTGGTAAATGCTGCCATCTTTTATCGTAAGCAGTTGATGATCTGCCACAGGGTTATCCCTCCCTTTTTTTATCAAGGCAAAATACATACAGTCTCTCTTTTATCCCTCTGAGATTCGACCATCAGCACGAGATTTAAAAAAAAAAAAAAATACCACACATGATAGGATTGTATCTATACAGGAAAAGAAAAACACAATATCTCTGGCTTCTAGGCCTTTGATTTAATTTGCTGTCAAGACTTAAGAAAGATAGATCACAATTTATTACATCTGAGAGTATCCAGTTTTGATCCACGCTACACAGAGACTTCAAAAAAAATCTCCTTCAGAAAAAAATTACTCGGCACCTGTTAGCAATTAAAAACATTTAATCATGAAGCATGATTATGCAGAGCAATAAGTTACTTGATATGAGTCTATCCCACAATGTAAGCAATTGTACGTTAGCCAGACTTTTTGGGGAATTTCTTCACAATTATATCTATTTTCCAAACTACCACCACCATGATGATTCACAGGGCACGAGCCACTTCTACTTATCTAAAACAAATGTATTTGTACTTTCAAGCATCTTTTTTTTTCGCTTTTTTTTATTTAATTCATTTTATTGGGGACTCATACAGCACTCATCATAATGTATACATACATACATACATACATTGTGTCAGTAGTTACATCTTTTCTGGGATGGGGTGGGGTTCTTTTTTTTTTTTTTTTTTTTGATTTGTGAGAAGTAAGCCAGTTTTATAGGGCAAGCAAGCTTAGGCAATTAGCATATCGTGACCTTCAAAATTAACAAGTTAATGGCAGCACAGCTGCAAGTCAGACTTTCAAGCATCTTGCACTTATTTTATACACCTGTGTTCATACACCTGTATTGTCTTCCCTTCATGCTATGTTGCATCCTTTATTAAGCCTCTCATCCCTCTGGTAATTGTGAGATATGGAGAATTGTCTCCACCAAATATATGCCAAACCCAAGACACTGCTTGCCACACCTGGTAACTGCCTGTACACTAGGAAGTCAAAGAAAGCAGGTCAGAGGTTATTCTCCTTAAAGATATCTAGAGTAACCAGACTGTCTAGTCTGACTCACCTAAGTAGAGTCCACTCCCTTCTGACATTGTTCCCTTGAAGGAGAGCCTGAAGACAAGTCCGGAACCACTCAAGGATGACGAAGACTAGGCTACTATGTTGAGTCCAGGGTCCACCCATCTTGCCACCTATGTACCCCTATTCCTTCCCTATACTATTGCACATACACCCCTAGGACATCCCCCCTCCGATTGCTTATATTGCCTATGTTACAACCCCTTCCTATGACATAGGTCCTTATCTGTAATCAGAGGGCTTGCCTGCCCTAAAAGATATATAAGCTTTGGTTAGAACTAAAACCTCACCAGAGCTCTCTCCTGCCCTCTCATCTCCTGCCTCCACGTGTACACCAAGAACAGCTGCTGTGAGCATGCTGCCACAAAATGTGCCTGCTTCTTTGTTTTACTCTTTCCCATCTCTCCTGTTCTCTATGTCTTTACTATTTTATATATATATATATATATATATAGAGAGAGAGAGAGAGAGAGAGAGTTGATAGTTCAAATCCAGCAGCAGATTTATATATATATATATATGATATATATATATCTTAACCATATAATTGTGACTACCAAACCCGTGATTAGCTGTAGGGGGCTGGCTTCCCCCACAAGTAATAATTTGGGAGTTTTCATAATTTGTAAACCTGATAGTCAAATATGTGGGATGCTATCTACCTCCTTACAACTCATGAGTCTTGTGGGATCGTGTAAGCGTCAACAGTAGCCATGTGATGAGAAGGCCAGCACTACTGTGTTTTAACTCACTTGATTCTCATAATACCCTATGAGTGGATACTGTCCTGCCCTTCATGATGTGGATGAGTAAGCCAGGCATGGAGAGACTAGGTAAATTGCTTAAGAGCCAAAGTTAGCTAGTGCAGTCAAGCTTCAGACTTCAGATCTGTACACTGGTACCTTTGAAAAAAAAGAAAACCTGAAAAAGCATATATCCAGAATGGACTCGACACTTTATGTGCTCTCTCTATGTATGAAGAACTCTACTGAGTGCACAATATATGAATTAATTTAATTTTCACACTCCCACCACATATATTGGCATATGTTTTAATGAAGTATTTGCTACTGTTAACCACATTTTGTGTGTGTGTGGTATCATTGCCCTGGTGGGAGAATGAAGCCCAGCCTTGCTCCTAGAGAGCTGCTGCTGGATTTGAACCATCAACTCTATGGGCCACCAGGGCTCAGCCTGTTAACCACATTTTACAGATGAGAAAATTAAAATTGAACAATGGAAATCTCTTGTCTAAAGGGACAGATTGATTTCTGAAATCCAGATCTGTTGGAGTCTGTAGTAGCAGCTTTTCATTCCTTCCCAGTAATGATTAATTTTGATTTACCTTGTGGGGCTCAAATGGTTAAGTGCTTGAAGAAGCAAAAAGCTGTTGGTTCAAATCCAACTAGAAGGATTTCAGATGAGAGACCCCACAATCTGCTTCCCTAAGGTGGCAGGCCTGAAAAACCCATGGAGCATCACCACTCAACACACATAGCATGTCCCATGGTGGAGCGGGCTGGCTGGACTCACTCACTATGGCAACACGCCAATATAATAACAGGAAGACATTATCATGTTTTCCAATATAGTATGTGAGACTAGTGTGGTATAGTAATTTCCGAAGGAGAGACATTTAAATACATTTGCTAAATTCATTTTTAAATCCTTAAATTAAAAGCCCAAGTTATATATTTACAATGACTCTTTTGCTTTCTTTATAGTCCTAATTATTGACTCAAACCCCAAACACAGTAGGGTATCTTGAAAAGAGGCAACGACTACATCAAGAAATCAAAAGTGGTTCCTTCAATAGGACTGCGGATGGGATATATTGGAATACACAAGATATATCAATAAAAATAGAGAGGGAAGGTAGGAGAGGGAGAGAACACCAAGGGTTCAAATAGAAAATGTTTTGAAAATGGAAACAAATGTACAAATGTGCTTGACACAATGGATCTCTGTATCATGATAAGAGCTCTACAAGCCCCCAATAAAATGATTTTAAATAAAATACATAAATAAAAATATTGCCTTTTTTAAGGTTCATAAAGAGCAGAACTTTACTTCACCTTTTCTGTTTTAAAATATAGTGTCTGATATTTTTGAATATCATCAAGCGATCCTAAACACATGACAATTCCATTATTTTCAGGAGAAGCATAAAAAAACAGTTAGATTTCAGGGGAGTGTGTTCGTTTCTAACTTGACTTTCTGGGGTGGAGTGAAAGGACAAGTGTCTGCTCTGGACTCACAAAAGCAAGCTGAGTGCAGGGCAGCTGGTTATTTTAAAATGCTGACCTTCCAGTTAGCCACCCAACGTGACCCCAACCAAGGTGATTTTGCATGGGGAAAATGGTGATGCTATTCCCCAAATAGGTCTACAATGGTAAAACAATTTCTATCAAAATCTAAACTGCCTTTTTCTTTTTGCAGAAATGAACAAAATGATCCCTAAATTCGAATGGAAATGAAACAAATGCAGAATAGGCAAAGAAATCTTGAAACAACAAAATTGATCGTCTCCCACTACCTGATTTCTAAGTGTATTGCGAACTGTGCTCACCTCAGAATGGGAGAGAGCTAGGACTCGCTGTGACTGTGAAGAGGTCCAGTCTCAGAAGCTGCCGCGGGCAGGGTCGTTATGAGTCAGCAGAGACTCGATGGTAGCGAGAATAAATGAACAATGTTGGTGGAATGAGATGCGCATCTGGAAGCAAGGTCTGGCGTTTATGTTGCTGTTCGGTTCTATCAAGAGAGTTCAGACTCACAGAGACCTGACTTACAACAGAATGAAGTGATACTTAGTGCTGTCTCGTGGTTCTGCTGCTGATATTTCTCTGTCCTTATGGCTTGCCATCTTGGGGGGCACAGCTCTTTCTCTCTGTGTCTCCTGGCTCTAGAAAGTTCTCAGCACAGGGATTCTGGTTCCAAAAGACAAGTCTTGCTCCCGTTTATTCTTGGTGACAGTCATCACCATTCACATTACATTTGGCTCCTTTTAAGCCTAGAGGGATGGCAAAACTGACCAATTCTTTACAAGGGTACCATATCCCTTATATGCCTGGTTTCCACCATGCCAGTGTTCCATGAACCTTACTTGCATTATGAATGAGCTGTCCAACCCCTGACAAAACCCAAACCAAACTCACTGCCATGAGTAGATTCCAACTTAGAGGGGCCCTATGAGGCAGAATAGCACCTCCCTGTAACTGTTTACCAGAGAAGAAAGCCTTGTCTTTCTACCAAACATCAAGGAGTAGTTGATGGTTTCAATCTACTGGCCTTCCAGTGAGCAGCTTAATGTTTAAGCACGATACCACTAGGGCACTCCTTTGATGGACCATAAGCATCTTATTTTGTGGGAGCTACAAGACCACATCCAGATGAGTCAAAGTAATACTTGACTGCAATATGGACCCATAATTCATAAAATTAGCAAAAATTAATTCATAAATCTAAATACAGTACTAAGCTAAACCTATTAAAAACCTAAGGAAAATATCAGAGTAATGTTTGTACTCTTGCATTAAACCATACTTTGTTGGGCATGGCACCAAAAAGATAAGAGACAGGAGATTAACAGATTAAAAATTGAAAGAATTAAAATTTAAAACTTTGTTCTTTGATACAAAGAAGCAAAAAGATAATCAACCGAATGGGAGAAACTTTCAAATCATATACCGAACAAAGAACTTGTATACCGAATACTTTTTAAATTATCACAACTCAACAATAAGAAAAAAAATTCTGATTTTAAAGTAGGCCAAAGATTTTACAATAGGCAAAAGATCTGCCTGTTGGATGATTTCCTTCATATGAAATGTCCAGAATAGGTCAGTCCATACAGCTATAAAGCAGATTCGCCTAAGAACATTTTAACTTGGTCCACTAGAGACTTGACCTCATGAACACATGGTGCTAAAGCAAAATGTGATGAATGAAGATGTCAGACGGCACTCACCTAGCAGAAAGAATTGCATCTGGGGTCTTAAGGCTTGTCATGAGAAAGTCGTCTCATTGAGGTGCCAGCTAAGTCCACACAGAAGAAGCAAGTCAGTCATGTAAATCATACAACTCAAGATCTGAGGAGGGGACAGTGACAGAGCTTAGACTCCGAGTCCACCTGTGTAGAAGAGTGTGGGCAACCAGGAAAGCCAAAATCTATGTGCAGCTTCTCCACTTTGATGACACCTCCCGTGGACCCCCTCTGTGAGGTGACCAAACATGCTGCTGGTGTGCAAAGTGCAGCTAGCTTAGACTTAACACTTTATCACTCGCTCTCCCTTTTGACTCTTTTATTTATTTATTTACTTATTTTTTGACTCTTTTAAAATCTGTTCTGGTTTCCATTATTTTCTGTTATCTTTTCAGCTGAGGTCTTTCTGTTTTATTTTATTATTGTTGTTGGGATTTGTTTTGTTTGCGTGTTTCTTGTGTTTTGCTTTTCTTTACATGGCACACAGATTACATAAATCTATAGAATTTGGGGCAATAATAATGACTACAAGAAAGAAGGAAAGTATCCTAAAATTGTGGTAGTTGTTACACAACTCTTTTTAATATGCTTAACTTATTAAACTGGATGATGCAGATGTTACATGTCAATAAAACTGCTAAATTTTTTAGCTTTTTTAAATTGTCAAAACTCAATAATAAAGAGAGGTTAGCGGTTGCCTAGGACTGGGCTATAGAAAGGTGAGGTGCAGAAAGAAAGTGGGGAAATGAGCACTAGAAGTTACACTTTCATTTTAGGGCGATTAAAATGTTCTGCAATTGGACTGCGGTGATGGTTGCAGAACTCTGTGAATAGATGAGAAACCCCTGAATTGTACACTTCGACAAGAAAATTATCTGGTATATGAATTATATCTCAGTAGACCTGCTTTTAAAAAGAACACACAAATAACTCTGAAACCACCTCCAACTATGCAAGTAAAATATGTAGGCACAGAGAGAGTGGGAAGTCAAGCCGGAAATCAGATGGCCTCGAAGGGGACAATGAAAGCGACAAAGGAGGAGGACTGGACCGAAGGCGGCTTACCTTTTCCAGGGTACTGAAGGAAGGCCAGGACTGATATCCATACTCAGATACCAACCGAGCTTTGGGGAAAATGGTCCAATCCCAGCAGTCATCGACATAGTTGTAAAAATGTACATCACCAAAATGTGTGTCCTGGGGGTTTTGAGAGAGCCATCCTTCTTGAACAGATTTGGCCCCATTTGTAGGACTAGATGTGATAAAAGGCCGTGTCTTGTCTCCCTATGGGGTACAAATAAATGTTTTAAAAGATATTTTCATCCAAAAATGTACAGATCTTCTACTTCTTTAAAAATATCATTCTCTCCTTTCTAAAAAATACTGTCAAGAACCAGAAATGTCTAATACTGAGAGAAAATAGTAGGATCAATTGCCTCCTCTCCTTTTTAACAACATCAGGCACCTCTGCTTGTCTTCAATTTTTTATATTCTTTCATAACTAATACTCCAATCACTCCTCATAGTGGCTTCTCTTAGTATTTCTCAAGCTTCTTTTGCTTCCTCCCTCACCCGCCATGTGTAAGGGCACAGTCCATGGCAGGGTTTTTCAACTTTAGCACTATTGACATCTGGGAATGGATATTTCTTTGATATGTCTGTTGTGAAGACAGAGAAGAAAGCTCTCCTGGACACTGGGTTGACTAGAGAAACAAATTCATACCCACTCATAAGTGTACAAGAACGAGTTTCATATAAAGAATAACTGTATATTAAGAAAAATCCTCAGCCCAATCCAGATCCAGTCCATCAGTCTGGTATTAGACTATCTGTCCAATGTTGATCCATAAATTCCTCTTTAGACTCATGCCACATGCAATGGACAATAAGCCAGTTAGTAATAAATCTTGTGGATCCAGTGGCGGTGAAAGCATCTTCACACTGGTTTGGGTCTCCATGTGGCTCCTCCAGCTCCAGGGCTCTGATTCCATCATCATAGCTCCATGTGGCTGATCAGCAACAAGACCTTGCAGTGAAAGTGTGTGTCTCGATAGCAGGAAGGGAAGGCAGAGAGACTGAGCTAACTATCTTCCTTATGCCTCATCAAGGTGTGACCTGATTAACAGGCTAGACTCCACCCCTTCACTCAGTTGACAGGAGATTATGTGACTTCCACAATGCCCAATAAAAATAACTGTCTCTAGGCATTGCCATACACCTCCAGGGAGACAAAACTACCTTTTTATTGAAAATAGGAACAGAAACTATTGATTAAAGTGGTCTTGAGTTGACATCACAAGTCAGAATCTTATTACCTTTGGATGGGCCAAAGCTCCAGCTTTCTTAGCTACAAAAATGAAGACAGTAACTGGACCTCCTCCTCCATAGGGAGGCTGTGAATAGTAAATGTATGACTCAGGAATGAAATGGCTGAGTTACCACCAAAATGCATATTTCTGTAAGAAACAGCAGTCTCTAAGAAGTGGATGCCTCGTCAGAGTCTATATTTCCTATCCCTCTTTGTATCTGTGTGTGGTCATGTGTGTAGTTCTCATCCTCCTGCCAGGTAAGGAAGAGAAGATCAGCATGGAAGTCAGAAGAGACTCTGAAACTTGCAGAGTAGCTAAGCAGACTGAAGAAGGACTGAAGTCAAAGACCTATATAGAAAATACCACTTGGAAGCTCAAGAAGACAAAGTCAAATGTTATAAAGAAATGTGCAGAGGCTTAAACTTACAAAAACTTCAAAGTGAAAGAACTCAAGAAAAAAATCAAGCCTCGAGTTCCAATATTGAAAGATTCTGTGGACAAAGTATTGAGTTGTACAGGAGGCATCAAAAGATGAAAAGAATACACAGAGGTTCTATACCAAAAATAGCTAATGAGCATTTCACCATTTCAAGAGGTAGCACAAGAACAAGAACCATTGGTACTTGCTGCCCTGAAAGCATTTGCCAAAACCAAGTCTCCGAGAATTTGTAGAATCCCAAGTACAGTGTTTCAGCAAGCTGATGAACCACTGGAAACACTCACTCATCTGTGCTATGAAATTTGGAAGACAGCTACTTGGCCAACTGATAGGAAGAGCTCCATAATTTTACCCATTCCAAAGAAAGGAGAATCCCACAAAATGCTCAAAATAATGAATAATATCACTGATATCATAAGCAAGTAAAACTTTGCCGAAAACCATGCAAAAATGGTTGCAGCTGTACACTGACTGATTGCTTTCATGGGTTCAGGCCAGATTCAAAAGAGGACATGGGACAAGAGCTATCATTGCTGATGACAGGTGAATCTTTGCTGAGAGTAAAGAATACCAGCAAGGTGTTTACTTGTGTTTCATTAACTATACCAAGGCAATAGACCGTGTGGATCACAGGAAACTACAGGGAACCTTGAGAAGAATGGGAATAACTTTGATAAGATAACCTTGAGAAGAATAGGATAACCTTGAAAGTAATGGCATAACCTTGAAAATAACCTTGAAAAAAACATTTCATTGTGCTCTTGAGGAATCTGTGCATGGATCAAATGACAGTTGTTTTAACAGAACAAAGGAAAACTGAGTGATTTAAAATCAAAGAAGGATTGTATCCTTTCACCACACTTATTCAACCTCTGTGTTAAGCAGATCACCTGAGAAGAAGGTGGCATCAGGATTGAAGGAAGGCTAATTAGCAACCTGTGGTGTGCAGCTGACACAACCTTGCTTGCTGACAGTGAGAAGGAACCGAAGCTTTTGCTGATGAAGATCAAGGATGGCAGCCTTCGGTATGCATTACGACCCAATGTCTAGGGAAACCAAAAGGCTACAACTAGACCAACAGGTCAATGGAGAAAAGACTGAAGTTGTCAAGGATTTTGTGATGCTTGGATCTACAATCAATGCTCTTAGGAGAAACAGTCAGGAGATCAAAATCTGAGTTACATTAGGGAAATCTGCTGCACAAGACCTCTTTGGGAAAAAAAAAAAGACTTTGGAGTGTTGAAAAGCTGGGAGGTTACATTGCAGGACTAAGATGTGTTTTCTTCCCCCAAGTTCTGGTGTTTTCAATTGCCTCATATGCATGTGAAAGCTGGACATTGAATAAAGAAGACTGAAGAAAAATTGATGCTTCTCAATTGTGGTGCTGGCCCAAAATATTGAAAGTACCATGAACTGCTAAGAGGACAAACATATCTGTCTTGGAAAAAGTATAGCCAGAGCGCTCCTCAGAGGCAAGGAGGGAGAGCCTTTGTCTCATATACTTTGGACATGCTATCAGCAGATGTCCCTGAAGAAGGACATCAAGTATATTCAAGTAGAGGTGCAGCATAGTAGGAGAAGGCCCTCAACGACATGGGTTGACACTGTCGCTGCAACTATGGGCTCAGCAATGGGAACAATTGTGAAGATGGAAGAGCGACAGTGTCTCCTTGTCATGTGCATAAGGTCACTATAGGTCAGAACCGACTCAGTGGTACCTACAACGAAAAGACCTTTCTGCTCCATCTGTGTCATTCTGGAAACTCTTCTGAAACCTATTCGGCATCACAAACCACAGGTGGTGGCTGCACATGAAGTACATTAGCAGGAAATTGCACCCAAGTCTCTCATATGGAGGGTAAGAAGTCTTATCACCATACCACCTTAACTCCCTGAAAATGCTGTGGCTGGTTGGTCACATCAAAGAGTAGAGAAGTGTTTCAAAATTGTTTCTTTATTATGGCATCAGACCTCTTTCAATCAAGAGATTCATTTGTTTAGCAACTAATCTGTCCAGGGTCCATTGTGTACCGGGCCCTCTTTAGCACTTCAAAAAGAAAGCTAGTCTTCATACATGAAAATTTTTTGGAGCCTTTAAACATGTACTTCTTTCTATGGGCTGGAGAGTCCCCAGGTGAAAAGACATACACAGCAATTGACCTCTTCAAAGAGGAAATTGTCAATTCATGGTGAAACCAGACTCTGGACAAGGAATTCTAAGTGTGGTGGCTGATTTGAAAGAAATGTGCAAGGGTCTCTGGAAATATAAACTATGTAGAAGCATTTTCAGCTCCCCTGAAAATATACTTTCAGAAAATTCTCTTTCAGTATTTCTCCATTAACATTGACTTATATCCACCCTCTCCCTCTCTGCTCCTTCTCCTCTTTCCCTTCTCTCATAAAGAAAGAATTCTCATTCCCTCTCTTTATCATACTCACTTGCTATCCTCTGGGCCACCTTTTGATTTTATTTTGAAACTATCACCTATAAATTATCGTATTTTTAAAAACTGCTTTCTCCTTTTAGTCACTCTAAGAATTCTTCTACTCTTATAAAAAATGTCTCTGATCCTTTTCAGTCTATCAAACTTCTTTCCCACCCACTTATCCACTCATTTCTCAGTTCCCGACATTAGGTACCTGATAATTCCATTGGAAAAAAAAATTCATGCTCTGTCCCTGGGCTTCTACTTAGCAAATAAAGCAATCTTTGGTCCCTTAATACTATATCCCTTCTGTGTGGGTGATCTTCCCCATGTTCTGTACTTGATTTCTGAAGCTCTCCCATCATGAGTGCTAGAGACTCTGTTCTTTTCCCACACTAGTACATGTCATTGATTTCAATCCCCACAATCTAAGCTCACTTATCCCACTTCCTTCCTAGGGACCCACTTTTCATTATTCTTCTTTCCTAACTCTTCTGAACTGTGTCCTTGAGCAAATGTTACCTTGTGACCTCTGTCCATTGCTTATTCTAAGGAGTGTGTACCTCCCAAGTGCACTGATTGCCCTGATAGGTCTGTCTGTTGTTTGGCTGAGTCTGTTGAATGCTGAGTTACTGGCATGAGTTCTGATCTAGATCTGAAGGGCACTAAAGGAGCATACCTTTGAGGGTTCCACCAGTCTGAAGCTGACCAGTAAACCTCGTCTTACAGGTCTCATTTTCAGTTTTGTTCCACATCCTCCCCACCCACTCCCCACTGTATCCAGGATCTCCCAATATGATCCCTTTCCGATAAGTTGGCAGTGATAGACTGGTACCATACAGGTTTTACAGAGTTAGAGGCATGGAGGCTGTGACCTATGTGATTCCTTAGCCCTTTGGACTAATGGTTTCTATGTGTCTTTGGGTTCCTTCAGTCTTCTCTCCTCCAGATGGAGAGATAATAAGAGGTGTACTTCAAATAACTGCTCAGAAGATTGCAAAACCCCAGAAACTACTCACAAAAGTAGGAGAACATTGACTTTGTGGACTCTGCTACACAAATTGGCTTTGGCCCTCTTCAAGACCCTGAGGACACTACAGTTGCATATTCTGGTTCTAGGTACTATTTTTTAATTTTTTAATATATTATGATGATGCTTTTGAAGCCAAATTGGAGATAATGGCAGACCAATTCCTCAAAGCTTGATGGTTTTCAAATTTGGTAAACTGAGTGAATCAATGAAATTACTAATGAGACTCTGCCTAAAAGTATCTGTTCTTGATTTCCATTTATGATCTATTTCCTCTTGGAGTCTGGTTTTAGCCATAATTCTCACAGATCTCCATAACTCTGAAATGTCTGTTTGGGCCAAGAGATGACCTAAGATGAACAAAGACAATGACATTAAAAGAAAACAATAAGTGCAATAGAAGATGAATTAGTATGTGCCTGGATCAAGATATGGTGTTTTTCCTTACACAATTTATATTTTGAAAGAAATAAAAACCACTGTTACGTAACCTTTAGGCCTGACTCTCTTCAAAGAAATCTGTGGTCAATTATTGTTCACAAAGTTACTTTAGAAGATAAGAGTCTTTTTGAGAAAGGTGTCATGTTCTCATTCCAGAGAGGGGAAGCAATGGCACATAGAAACTCGTTTTGTTTTTTTAAGATCAAGATAAGACCCTAGCACTAAAACTTGAGATTATGTTTTGTACATGTCCTACTGAATAAACCCAACAAGGATGGTGAACGTGTCTAGCACTACTTAAAAGTTTATTATGTTGATACCAAAAGATTAACAACAACAAAATTTTACTATGTGTCAAAGCCGACGTAATACACTTTCTATTATTAACTTACTCATGTCACAAAACAATTTCAAGAGTTAGACCCCACTTTCATCCAAGTGTTGTAGATGAGGACAGGGAAATCAAGTAACCTGCTCAAGATTCCATTGACAGCTAGCATCCCGGACAGAATTTGGAGTCAAGTTTTCTTAATGACTCTGAAATACAAATCCCTAACTTTTAAAACCATGTATTTTAAAATACATGAGTTAGAAAAAACGGTGATATTCACCAACACTGAGCAAAAGCTTATAAAAGAAATGTTGTAGCCACAATAATTCAATCTTTATAGCACATCACTTTGTGAAAAGAAAAACCTTTATGAGACATGGCCTAGTATATGAAGCAAGCTATGAGTTTGAACCTAGAAGTTATCTCTGAAACTTAATCAAATAAATGATTTTGTGTTGTCAATTGGGCATATTTAGATAATAAGACTATTCAAGTTGTTTGAGCATAACAAATGCTTGTAGAAACACATGTTAAAACATATTTTTTTAACAGCTAGATCATTGACTACATTGCTGTTTTTTATTTAGTTATTATTTTTTAACAAATTTTATTAAGGGTAGAAAATCCATTGCTGTTTTTTAAAAGCTGCTTCCATTTCCTATAAAAATATCAATTTATATTAACATGCCCATGATGCATGTTAATAAGTGATATATAATACATGCCTATTTAACAAATAGAACTGAGATAGTTATTATAAGGAAGGTAGGAGAATAAAGGTGGATTTTAGAATCAGCTCCTTACGTTTGCCCTGCCACTGAAATAGCATTCCAACATATTCATATAGGATATAGCATAAATTCCACACTCCTTCTTATCATGACAGATTCCTTGCATTGGGTAAGTCTGTGGCACAAGATCTCTTGAATGTGTTTTTTAAAAGGAAAGGGTGACTTTGAGAACTAATGTGCACCTGACCCAAGCTATGGTTTTTCATTAGTCTCCTGCAGATGTGAAAGCTGGGCAAAGAATATGGAAGATGGTAGAAGAACTTTTGTGTTCAAATTATGTGCTGGCTAAGAATACGGAAGAGGCCCTGGACTATTTTATAAGGTGACCATACCTCCCATTTTTTAACAATTTAACAACATCCCGTGGCATTTTAAAATTAAAATAAATATATTTCGATACTATTTTTGTATTCTGTGAACGTTTTTATTGCTTCATATAGACCAAATTTTTAATCAAGAAAACCCCCCCTTTCCGGTCAATGGTGTCCAGCTTAAAGTCTGTATATGTCTTGGAAGGACAACCAGGTGCTTCTTAGAAGCAAGGATAACAGACTTTGTATCACATATTTTGTATTTGTCATCAGGATGGGCCAGTTTTCGTAGAATGACATCATCCTTAGTAAAGCAGAGGGCCAATGAAAAAGCGGCATCAACAAGAGGGGTGGACACTCTGGCTGTAGCAATGGGCTCAAATAGCGGTGACTGTGACGTGGACCCAGGCCTGGGCAGAGTCATATTCTATTGCACATAGATAGGGTCACATAGGTGTAAGTTAGAACGAACTCAAAAGCACCTAACAGCAACAATAGCATTTCAAATGACACCCAAGGTCCCTGGAAGCAGCCCTCGAGAAACCAGAAGACACACTGTGTTGTGCAAATCTGCTACAAGAGAGGATTCATAATTCAAAAGACTTCTTGAATGGACGCTGAGTGCTTATAACAACATAAATACTGATGCGTTTTTAAAACACAGTCTTAAGCTCTACAGTGTAGAAGTCATTACTTACTGCTAGGACGAGTTTTCTGATATTGTCCACATACAGCATCACATAATCATTCATGTACAATGGGTAGTCAGTTACTCTTATGCTGTACCAATTCATCATCAGTGCTGCTTCATTTTCATTGTTGCCACTCCAGGTGATGATAGAGGGATGAGATTTTAGTCTCCTGACCTGAGAGTTAAGAAAATGTTCAGTGAATTTCAAAAGCTCAGCATAAAATAACAAAGCAACTTCAGTGCTCCAGTTATTCATAAAATCCTAGCCAGCTGCATGTTTGCATGTAACTGCTTTGTTCCAGAAAATGTCTTTCGTTAGAAAATGACTAGTTGTGCTAGCTGTGTGCATAGATTTAAAAACTATTTCAATCTCAAGATATTCTTTTTGTTCAGCTTGCTTATCTCCCATTAAAGAGGGTTCTCTTTCCTGCTCAGTAGAAATGAAGGAAACACAATCCCTTTGTGAAAACAAACATAAGTCAGTCTTGTCATTATCTGAATCACCACAAGAAATAAAAATGCAGAAGTCTGTGAGTTCCCAAGACTCAGAGCCTACGATGTTTCAGGAGGTCGTTCTTCAGAGCAAATTGGAGTTTTGTGTAAAACTCCATTAGATATAAACAAGGTTCCTACGAATTCTCCATTAGACATAAACAAGTCAAAAGGGAAAAAAGCAGGGACTTTACAACAGAAATGAGAGCCAGAAAGAGGTAACACTAGAGAAGTCAGAGTCAACGGAACAACGATCTTCAATGGAAGGAAGAGATGGTCATAATTGAATCCTCTGAAGGTGTAAAAACAACAGCAACATTTAAAAGGATGCCTCCTAAAATAACCATCAATGTCATATCCTTAAGAAATCAACCAAGGGTAAGTAAGTTACTAAATATACCTACATACAGAAGAGGGATTTAGAGACTAATCCCTATCAGCTACAAGATGCAGTCTGCACAAAGTCAGCTCATTCTGGGCCCTACATATAGGTAAGATGATCCAATTCTGTTCCAGAGGGTGTCGGCACAAATGTGTCCCTTTCTGGTGAAAGATTGGCCTCAGACACAGGGTGCAATTTCTTTGAGAATTACAGGATGAGTCAGTGGTCAAGAAAAATTCTTTTGGAACATGTTGTGGCAATACGTATTACTCCATTGATATTTATAACCCTGCCACTGTAATTATTTAAAATAAGCGGATCTCCATTAATGTTCTCACTGTGGCTTAAGAACTCAGAGTCTGAAATAAAGGCATTCAGATTAAAGAGATTCTCTCCTTACAAAAGTATATGTCTTTTTGTGTGTCTAAACCAGGTTTGCCAACAGTATTCCCTTTATTTGCCTCTCTATAAAAGGGTTTCAAAAATTCATGAAGTTAAGAGGTCAAAAAAAAAAGTTCCACAAGTATTTTGGAACCCTATCATATATACCCAGATGAATGAGAGCTGTTATTGCAGTATTAAAATGTTGATTGTGCCAATTCCTTGGAAATAGAAATGAAAATGCAAACACAGATGAGGTCCAAAGCTGCAGAGACTCTGATCCACCTGCCTGTCACATTTGGAAGGCAAGGCTTCAAACGAGGGCTTAATATTTGAAGGCAAGATTTACTTTAAAAGTTTCAGAAACTGCCTATTTTTCCCTCATAAGACATAAGCTAGGTGGTCACAATTTTATTATTTGCATGAAAGAAAAATCAAAGGGTGAATGCTAACAAACTGCTTAAGTCTCATTCATACATTTTAAAAAATTATTCACACCCACCCATCCCATTACCTACTCAGCAAATAATCCAGCCAGATGCAGGAGGCATAGAAAGGAATACCTATTTAGCCATTGGAGAAATTATAATCTTCCAGAGGTGACGAATTCCTGAACCATGAATTCGAAGTGAAACGTGTGTTATAAAGAGCAATTGAAGACAGGCCTTATCTAGACTGTGGAAACGAGAACATTCTTCCCAGAGAAAGTTATGCTAAAGGAAGGAGGGCCAGAAGAGAATCTAGAAAGTGAGCCATTGAGAAGGGGTTGGAAGAAGGTGTTTCAGGCATAGAGGGGGAGATGGGTGCTGGGTGAGGTAAGAGAGCAAAGAGCACAGCGTCAGATGAGGACCTGTGAACTTTATCCTCAGGGGCAGCAGGAAGCCCCTGGAGGCTTTTCAGAAAAAGAATGGTTACCTGTGTCCTGTTTTAAAACTTCGGTTGTAAAATGAAAACTGAGACAGCAAACAAATGTTTGATGTCATGCAAGTCAGAGTGGGTTGGGACTGAGAACCAGAAAGAACATGTAGCCATTCCAGAAGCCCTTGATGTGACCCTTCCTAATAACAGCGCCACACTGCCTTCACCAATTAATCATTTTCTGTACTTTATAGTAATTTCTTTATGACTGCTCATGTAAGTACACTACAGCCACTTGGATTATGAACTTATGCACTTACACATACTTGACGAATGCCAACCCATTAAGAGCCCAAACTGTGCCACTTTTGTTTGGTTGGTGTGTTAGTCTGGGTAGACTAGAGAAACAAATTCATAAACATGTATATGGATATAAGGGAAAGGTTTATATAGAACAGAAATTGAACATTGAGAAAGCATCCCAACCCAGTCCAGTTCAAAGTCATAAGTTCGATATTAGCCCATATGTCTGATACCAGTCTACAAAGTCTTCTGACTTACAAAGCACATGTGATGACACCAGGTCAATCACAGGTCAGTGAGTGCAGAGTCATGTGTGTCTGGTGGCAGTAGAAGCATCTCAGCGCTTGCAGAGGTCTCCCCATGGCCTCCCGACCATCTCAGCGTTTGCAGAGGTCTCCCCAAGGCCTCCTAACCATCTCAGAACTGGCAGGAGTCTCCACATGGATTCTCTGGCCTCAGAAGTATGGCTCCATCAAGGCAAGCTCACGTGGCCTCTTCTCCAGCTCCTCCATTCTTCAGGAATCAGAATTGATCAGCATGCTGCCTTCTCATCTTGTCAGAAGTCTGTTATCTCAGAGACTGAGTTAAGTCTCTCTTCTCCAATTGGGAAATACCGCGAGACTTCCCAAATTTCTTGGGAGAAAGCCATGCCCACAAAGACCTCACTGGCTATCTCCAAAGTGACAGGCTAGGCTCCACCCCTACCCTCCCAATCATGAAATTGACATCAAGTACATGACTGCCACAATTGGGATTCCACAGAGTACTTTCAGCATGTCTTTGATAGTTTCCTCTTTACACACATGCCAATATTTGCCAGTGTCATCTTGCAGATTTCCTGTCACAGACCTGGAGGCAGCCATCTCTCAAAGAAGCCCTCCTCTTACTGGGAAAAATTATTTCTGTGCCTCTGGTAGTTACATAATTTTATGTCACCTTGAAGATATGTAATAGTGTAAGGGTGGAATCCAATCTTTCAATCAGGTCACAGCCTTACGCAGGTCACAGCCTTACAGGTGTGTCTTCTCATAAGGAGGGCCCAGGAATGTCCCCCTTTCTCTCTGCCTTCATGTTCTGGCTTTCTGGCTACTATGATTGCTGACAGAGCCCATCCATGTTTCCACCAACCTTGGATCCACATGACTTTGCAGTCACTGGCCTGTGATACTCCTGCATTCTTTAGCATCGCTCTCAGTCTGTAGAAGCCGAACGAGGGACTCCTGGATTACGATGGGACTTAGGGACTGGATTTGGACTGGGCTGGGGTGTTTTCTTGATGTAAGAGTGTTTCTTGATAGAAAGCTCTTTCTTACACATCTCCAAGGAGTGCCATGAGGTTTGTTTGCCAAGCTAGTCAAACACAGGGTCACGATCTTGATATCATTTCTAGGGCTTTTCTGTAGACAAGAAGTAGGATCTAACCACTTGCTTGTGATTGGGTATTCATAAATATATATAAAAACAAGGATGCATATGTAAGACACAAAAGAAATCACAGAATCAACAGTGACTTCAAATGCAAGGCCTGAGTGAAGGTGTCATTTATGAAGGTTGGAAAGAATGTAAATGAAGAAAGTTTGGGGAAGGTAATGTATGCTTGAGTTGAAAGTGGTGCATTTGAGATGACTATTAACCCTTCAAGTGGAGACAGTGAGTTAGGAGGTGGAGATACATGCCAGGAATTCAACAGAGAAGGCAGGCCTTGAGATCGATGTAGAAGTCAGCAGTGTAACAGGTGATCCTACAGTCCAGAGAACCAGGTAGACCCACTAAAGAGTCAGTTGCCTGACTGATTTTTTTCATGAGATTTAAAATAAAGAAAAAGAGAGCCATTTGAGAGAGTTAACAAAAGACAAAGCTAGAACATGTATGCTTTTTCTTTTGGGGGCTCCTGTCATACCTGGTAAGCAACTTCTGCACTTACAGAATCCATAAAGCTCTGATTGGTCGGATAAAGGGCACAGGCAAACATGAAATCCTGCCATACCTATCAGACAAAACAAAAGGCAGTCAAGCATTTCCATAAATTCCATTACACAGAGGCATTCTTCCTATGGAACGTGGCGTGTTATTTTTGTACACAAATGGAAAGAATCCATTTCTCCTGATGAATGTGATTCTTTGAGCACTACTCCTGAGGAGAGGCCTCCATGAATGAAGAGAGGCTCAGGTTTCCTTGCACAAACCCTGAGAAAAGCTAAAAGGAGAGAGTTGAACTGTGAATTCAAACAAGGAAATGAGTTTGTCAGGGGGTATGAAAGAAGCTTCTCAGCAGCCCAACCACGAAGTGGTGAAGCTGCATGTATAGACAGCATCCTGACACTCGATAAGCACGATACCGTTTCATGAGCACTGCCACCCTCCCCAGGCTGAACCTGTTCCCTAGAGCTCACGCTCACCTTACTTACTGGGAACTCTGATCCTGTCAGAGATAATGAATTTGTTTCCGCCAGAAGCCACAATGGCCGAGGGAGAGAGACATGTGCCAGAACCTTTGATGTGGTGAGAAATGTGTTCACTGTAGATTACTAAGGAAGCACGAGGAAGCCCATGTGTGTTTGCTTATTAGGTAATCCTCTACTGGATGTACCAGACTGCTCGAAAGCATAGTTTAGTTACAGAATTTACTTTTCGGTGATGGTAAAGGCGTTCAATTTTCCTGACAGGAAGGCTATCCATGACCATTGAGTCAATGCTGGCTTGCTCAGATGTGCCTTCATTTTCACTGCCATCAACCTGAGGCCAGCTCACAGAAACACTAGGAAGCAGAGGAGAGCTACTTCTTTGGGTTTCCAAAAATCTGAATCTTTATGCGAGCAGAAAGCTTGATCTCCTCCCGAGTGAGCCGGTGGCGAGTTGGAACACTCCCCTGCAGTTAGCGGCCCAACCATAGCCACCACACCACCAAAGCCCCTGGCCACAGAGGGGAAGCTTTGTATTTCAGCGGTCGGGAGACTAATTCAAAATCAAGTTGTCTCAGTCAGGATCTAAATCTACCCTGTAGGGTGTGTTTGGGGGCAAGTTATTTAACTTCTCTTTGTGTTAGCTTCCGAGTCTCTAAAAGGAGAATCGGGAATACGAGTGTTGAACATACGTTTTATGTCCACTTGGCTGCTCCAGGAGGAACGTACTAGACGACCACAGAGTCTCCCCCACATCGCAGACTCTTAATATCTTCCTGGGAGTGTTGCCTATTTGCTGTGCAGAAAAGAGATGCTGTGGAGGACTCTCTCACACTCCTTTTCCTGCTGGCCCAGACACCGCATCTCGTACTTGGGCCAGTGGCCCACTATGTGGCCTGGTCACCCTGAGAGTAGTGTGTGGCCTGCCATGTTGCCTTCTCATAATTGAATCCACTTGACTCTGTGTCCACTAACCTGTGGTCTGCCCACCTCCTGCTCTATCCTCCTGCCTCCTAGTTCAATTTCTAGCTGCCTGGCCCCACACTTCTGACAGCTATATGAATTAAGAAGGGGCTTTGGCTTTGTCACTGACCCATGGACTTAAGCCAGACTGGGCATGCTAGTCTTCAGCTCTTTGGGCTGCTTTCTTGAAATAAACTTCTTTCTTGTTACAAATTTAATTAAACATAGATGAGTGTCACTGGTTTTGTGTCCTCAAAAAAACACTAATAGTAACTACCTCCTACAACAAGCATGAGGATAAATTGAAATGCTATATACAGCATGTTTAGAACAATGCCTGGCACTCAACAAATACTATATAGTATTATTAACATTGCTACACTCATTGGTAACGTCAAGATTAACACCAGTCTTTCTATAAGGCACTTAAAATCTTTTCACTATAAAATTAGAATTGAAAGATTATATTTCCTTTCCTTAATTCTCAACAATAACAGCATGTTCAGAGTGTTTATGTTAAAATAGTAAGCACATATTTTATTTTCTCAAATTTATTATCTTCCGGGCTGAGCCCCGGTGGTGTAGTGGTTGTGCATGGGACTGCGGCCCACTGGCATGGAGATTGGATTTCAGTAGCAGCTCCGCAGGAGCAAAGGCTGGGCCTCCTACTCCCACCACCAGAGGGCAGTGATGCCCAAAAAAAACAAACAACCCCCTCCCCCCCCCAAAAAAAAACAAATTTATTATCTTCCTTCTCACTAGGCTTTGTTGGATCTCCTTGAAGTTAAACTTTTAAAATATTCAATTTGCTCATTTATACATACTTAAATACCACAAAGAAAAATGTGGCTGAGTGTGTATCATTTAAAATTAATTGTATAGGCTGAGCCCCAGTGGCACAAGTGGTTGAGTGCGGGACTGCGGCCCGTGGGCTTGGCACTTCAAATCCAGCGGCGGCTCTCAGGAGCAGCACTGGGTAGCTCCCAAGACCACCAGAGGGCATTGATGCCCCCCCCAAAAAAAACCCAAATAAAATTAATTGCTTACTATATTTGCTATCAATTATGGCTCTGAGTTTTCAAGATGCTACTTATTCCTTTGAAAGTACAGGGAACATCATTCTTGACTCTAAGAAAGGAAGTTATGAATAACCACTCCACTCAAAATATTGCGGGGGAAGGAGGCTGAGTCTCGGTGGCGTAGTGGTTGTCGAGACTGCGGCACACTGGGATGGAGGTTCAATTCCAGCAGCGGCTCCACAAGAGCAAAGGCTGGGCCTCCTATTCCCACCACCAGAGAGCAGTGATGCCAAAAAATATATATATAGGGGGGAAAAAAACAAGGACTCTGCAACCTATCAATGCACACAACATCACCACAGACTCACCATGATTCCTAGTTGATCACAGAGCTCATAGAATGCATCCTGCTCATAAATCCCTCCGCCCCACACCCGGAGGGTGTTCATGTTAGCATCCACAGCAGACTGCAAAAGGCGTCGTAACCTAGGGCAAAGAGGAAACTTTCAATATAAGCTATCCTCTCTGACATTTGAAGGAGCGCTGATGGCCTCGCAAGTTATACATTGAACGGTCAATCCCGAGGTCAGCGCTTCAAAAATCATTGGCCTCGCCTTGCGGAGGCGCGAGGGGGGGGGGCGGGACAGGGGGTGGTGAGACAAGGTTTTCTACCCATAAGCACTTGTTGTTATTAGATGCCATCAGGTCAGCCCCCAACCCATAGAGACCTAATAGACAATAGAACGAAACATTGTTCCATCCTTAGAAGCGTTCCTGTGCCCAAGCCCTTTGATGCAGCCGCTGTGCCCATGCATCTCGGCCGGAGCTGTCCCCTTTTTGACTGCTCCATCCACTTTGTCAAGCATAATGCCCTTCCTCAGGGACTGTTCTCTCCTGACAATATGTCCAATATATGTCAGATGAAATCTTGCTGTCCTTACCTCCAAAGATCACTCTGGCCATGCCTCTTAACAACACAGCTTGCGCTGTCCTTTTAGCAGTCCATGGCACTTGTGATACTCTCCTCCAGTACCAGAATTCGAATGCATGGAGTCTTTTATAATCTTTCTGACTCGATGTCCAACTTTGACATGCATATATGATGCATGGAGAATACCACAGCTTGGCTCAGGCACGTGTTAGTCTCTCAAAGTAACGTCCTTACTCTCCAATACTCTAGAGAAGTCGTGTGCAGCTGATTCGCCTTTGCAAGAAAGATCCTATAGGCAAAATAGTGAATGTTGCAGGAAGCATCAAGAGAAGACGGAAAGAATACGTAGAGTCACCACAACCAAAGAACGAATCGACCGCCCACTGTTTTAGGAGGAAGCACACGAGCAAGAATCAAGGGGGCTGCAGGAAGAAGTTCAAGCCTGAAGGCATTAGCCCGAAATGGGGCTCCAGGTATTGATGGCGTAGCTATTGAAATGTTTCAAGCTGAAGAAGCTGTCACTCATCCTTGCCAGGAAAGTTGGAAGACAGTTCATTGGTGAACTGATTAGAAGTGACTCATATTTTTGCCCATTCCAAAGAAAGGTGACTCAATTCTCAAACAGTAGAATGATATCACTGAGGCTGCATATCAGTAAAATTTTGCTTGAGATTACCCAACAACGGTTGCAGCAGTACAGTGACAGGCTGCTGACAGAAGTTCAGGCTGGATTCCGAAGAGGATGTGGGACATCGGCTATCATCGCTGATGTCAGATGGATTTTGGCTCAAAGTAGAGAATTCCAGAAAGATGTTTACTGGATTTTCATTGATTATGCAAAGGCATTTGACTATGTGAACCAGAATAAGCTGTGGACTACCTTGTGGAGAACGGGAATTCGCAAACACTTAATTGTGTTCATGAGATACCTGTACATGGATCAAGAGGCAGTTGTGCAAACAGAACAAGGGCACACTGCATAGCGTAAAGTCAGGAAACGTGAGCATCAAAATTGTATCCTCTCACCAGACCTATTCAATCTGTATGCTGAGCAATTCATCATAGAAGCTGGATTGTATGAAGAAGAGTGTGGCGTCAGGTTTAACAAGCCTTTTAGACCCCAGATGTCATATCTTTTGCTAGCCAGGTATCATCGGCTTTCTTCACCACATTTGCTTATGTACCTATTTTGTCTTCAGCAATTGTGTCAGGGAAGGTGAGCATCCCAGAGTGCCAGGTTATTAGAACAAAGTATTCTTGTGTTGAGGGAGGACTTGAGTGGAGGCCCAATGTCCATCTGCTGCCTTACTACATAACAAATAAATATATGTACACAGATCTCTTTCCCTATAATCATATGTAAATGTATTTTATATGTGCATGCCTATATTTAGACCTTTATAAGTGTCCTTTGACTCAGTTTTTTTCACTATTAAATGAAAATCGTTTCTGTAGGAAAACATCATTGTAAAGCTAGGAAAGCATGCAATGACTTTATATAACTATGTCAAAGGATAAAAAAAATAAATAAATAAATCAGGGCTTGAATATTGGAATCTGGCTCACCTATTCCTGTTTACAATTCCTCCAGCCAGTATGTCTTCCTTTCTCTATTCTCCAAGTTCTTTTCACATTTCCCTCAGAAAAATCCAGAAGTGTATAGTCACTCTGAGCAGAGAACCACTCATCACCAAAATGCTGCCCAAGAATGAACGAGAAGGAAAACAAAGGGCTGGTCGGGAGCCCAGAGCATTGCGCTCTGGGCAAAAGCACTTGTGGGAGGGGCGCTTTAGAAATAGGTCTGGCTGTGTGCAACATCCCATTGCCAAAGCCAGGCGGGGGGACGCAAATAAAAAAAATTCCAAACCTACGGTCATCGAGTTGTTGCAGACTGAAAGCAGCCCAGTAGGTCAGAGTGGAACTGCTCTGGTGGGCGTGAAAAGCTTCCTATTTCTCCCTCTGAGGGGCTGGCGTTTGAAACTCGAGGCACAGGCTTTAGCTGCCCGATTACACAGGGATCTACTCCGCCAATGACCTTCAGGAAGAGAATATGATTTCTTTTTTTTTTTTTAAGTTGTCTTGGAGTCAGTTTCAAGTCTTATGGACCCCAGGAGTGTACAATTAGCATTGCCCTCCCGAGAGCTGTCACTGGTTGACGTTTCCGAGGCTTTCCTTCTGAGGAGTCCCTCAGGAGACTCGAACTGCTCACCTCTCAGTGACCAATTCAGCACATCAGCATTGGCCCCACCCAGGGCTTCCTTGAAAAGATGGAACCAATATATCTTGTGCCTGGTCCTGGAGAAGAATGTTATTCTTTTTTATGAAATTCAAAATCATATTCATGTTCTGAAGTAAAAAAATTAAATTTTGGCAAAATGAGGAGCACTTACTAACCACATATACATTCAGTATATTAAATAATGCACTGTAGTGCATAGATAAACATTTTAAAAATAAATTAAGTGTACTTCTTTTCACATAAAAGATAAACCTAATTTTGTAAACCTAAGTGGGAAATCATATATAGATATTTTTTTAGGCATCACTGCCCTCAGGTGGTGGGAGTAGGAGGCCCAGCCTTTGCTCCTAGGAGCCGGAACTGAACCTCCATCCCAGTAGGCCGCAGTCCCACGCACAACCACTACGCCACCGGGGCTCAGCCCGAAATCATATTTTCTTATAGCTTAAGCAAGTACCATATCTTTTCTAGATCTAGAATATACAAACATTGTAATGGAAAAGGTATGTAGTAGTTTTATGTTTTCAAACATACTAAAAACAGATATGAGATATTCTTCAAGAAAATGGAAAAGATTCTAAATTTACACATCCTTCCAGGTCCAGGTTCTAACTACCTAAAAATGTGTTAGTCATTTTCTTATTTCTACAGAATAAGTGTTTAATGGTTTTCTGAAGATGGGATAACTTCAGAAACATGAAATAGTTTAACTGTAAAGCTACATATAGATGAGAAAAGTGGAGTATATGGTTTAAAAATGCTTTCTTGTCTGAAGTTTTCATTCCTAGACTTCTGTAGTACCCCTCAGCTCCTGCCACTGAGATAAAGAAACCCACTATGACTAACTCTTAAGTTTCATGGGACTGTTTTTTTTTTAATGGACCAAGAATAGGAAGGTGATAACTTACAAGTCAGGGGTTACTCGGTCTTGGAATGAATCTGCTGGAATCCAGTTTGAGCCTTTCAGAAATATGGGAAGTCCATTAATTTTGAAATAGAAACTCAGACCAAGAGATCCTTTTATAGGCTTTTCTATAAGTTCCACCGTCCTGAAATACACCTGTCGTGAATAGAAATAAATACCAAAGGTCAAACCAAAACACAGCAAAGAGGCAGAGAGAGAAAGAGCAGCTGCCTTCTGAACTCCCAGTGGCACCGCTTATGTTCATTTTTTGTTTCCCCTTGATGAGGAGGAGATGCACATTTTAGAAATATATGTGTACACACGCCCACACATTGCAGGAGTCATTTATGTCTCTGTCTAAAGGAAAATAATAAAAACCCCCAACCGCACGCTGCGCCGATCCTGATACATGGCACAGCGCAGAAGAGAAAGGACTGCTCTCTGGGGCTGCCAAGAGGCCTGCAGATCTGGACGGGGGCAACGAGCCTCGTCTTTCTTCCTGCGAGGGGCCGCTCGGTCTGCTGACCTTGCAGTTCCTGCGGCTCAGCCTGTCACACCACGAGGGCGCTTGTCTTGATAGAAACCAGAGAAGGGTAGATTACGTGGTCAGCTTCCTCGGGAAAGACATTTGTCTTACATTCTTACAAAACACATTTGAAGACAACTTTCCAAAAGTAGAGGGAAAATTCTTCTCCCCACATGGAGGAAAACACCAACCATTAAACACCTTTGCTTCTCATTTCAGCGATGTTAAAATGCACCCCTTAAGATCAGTGAAATACAGCACGAGGCAATTCGTCATTAAACAACTCTCCAATTTTACTAATACATCACTGTAAAAACACTTTGTTAAATGGGTAATTTAATCCCAGCTAATTATCACATTAAACTCGATGCTGGCAGAACGCGTGGGTAGGGACCGACGGTGTCTGTGGCGTCCTGCTTGGAGGAAGATGGAATAAGAGTATGCACACCTGTGCGAGCATGGCTAGAGGGTGGAAGCGGAGACCTTTGTACCTGTGACTTTGTAACCAAGTGTCCCCACTGTCAGGCATAGTCGCCAAGACCCTGAATGAAGAAAACGAAAGCATGTTGTCAAAACCTCCACTCCTGACTAGAAATTAGATAAAGGAATGAGTGAAGTGGTCTTACACCAATAAAGTCTAACCTGGAGGCAAGAGTGCATACTTCTCTAGTGAAAAAGCAATGTGGACACATTTCTTAGATTCATGCTTACATTCATGAAGTACTCCACTTCTTCCATTATGTGACAATGTATCAGACTCAACTATAGGAGACTAGGACCTGGATGAGGAGGGTCTTGACCATATATCGCCATGCTCCCTTGACAGTTTCAAAATGTACAGCATGTCAGTGATATTCAAAGGTGAGTTTTAAGGCCCTTGTGCAGGAGCAGGAGCACCTAGAGTGTGGTCTCGGGTCTGCGGGGAATGACGACATCACATCCAGTGGGTCTTTTCACAGCCACTCATTGGGGTGAGATGCAATGTTTCAGAGGCTGCAGTGTATGTGATGACATCACCATCATTCTGGCACTTAGTGGTACATGTGCATGTGTATTCTGACATGCTGGTTCGAAGGTTGGGGTTTAGGATATAAAAAAGGTGACCTTTCAGAAATTTACTCAACCTGCTCTCAGAATGCTTATGGAGCTCTTACATATGGATTGGGTTGTCCCTGCTATACTTTGCGTAAGTTCATCCACAAACTCAGTCATTAAGTCAATTCTATAGCCTCATTATTATTCAATAAATTATTTTTGAATGCCTCCTTGCAAACTACATAGAAACATAAAGGTACAAAGTGCCTTTGGCTTCACAATAACCTTTTAAAATATACGGACTAATAATAATTTAAAGTTTTAATTTACTTGTTTTCATTTTTGTTGTTGTTGAAAATACCCATAGCAGGACATGTGTCCATTCAACAATTTATGCATGAACAATTCAATGTCAGAGATACATTCTTTAGATTGTATTCTTCTAAATTATTCAACTATTATTAACATATGCAGGGGTATACCCATCCCCAAAAAATGCTCCACCGAGAGCAGCTTTTATAGGACACATTGTTCCTAGTAAGCAAGCATCAAGCAACTCAGTCTGAGTTAGTGCACCCAGTGGCGTCACCTGGAAAGGTAATCTCTGGTTACAGTGAATTTTTTAATAAAAGCAGTTTCATTTGAACCTCATTTTTTGTGATGGGGGATAAGAGAACAGCATGCAGCTGTGAAATTTTGTTTCCTGCTCAGGAAAATTGCCGCTGAAACCATTGTGATGTTGAACAGAGCTTACAGGGACAGCATTCTGGATAAAACTCAAATGAAGGAGTGGTTTTCTCGTTTCCAAAAAGGTGACCTATCGATTGATGAAAAACCTCATTCTGGACATTTGTCAACTTCCCAAATGGACAAAAATGTCAACATAATGCACGCACTTTTGCTTGAAGACTGACAATGCACCATTGAAAAGATGAGGAAGTTATCTGGACTACGTTGGAGCTTAGTTCAGGAAATTTTATTGGAAGATTTGGGAATCAGAAGCATCGCTGAGAAATTTGTGCCTTGAGAAATTTGTGCCTCAGACCAGGAAAAAGAGCATTAGTGGAAAAAAAAATGCCATTCTTTGAAAGAACCCAAAGCAACCCAGACATTTTTCCAAGATGAGACATGGGGCTATTCTTATGTCTCCCCCCCCCCCCCAATGCAAACATCAATCAAGCCAGTGGAAGAAACCTGAAAAAAAGTTCACCAAGTGAAATCAAAGACTAAGATGCTGTCTACTTAGTTTTTGTTGTTGTTGTTGTGCGGGGTTTTGTTTGTTCTACCAGGTGAGACTGCTAATGAAGTTTTCTATTTAGAGGTTCTGAAAAGATTGCCTAACATTGTGTAACAAAAAACATGCCTGATTTGCGGCAGATGAAGGACTGGTTTAGCTACCATGACCATGCAGCTGCTCAGCCAGTCATCTCAGGACCAGTTTTTGGCAGAAAGCAGCATGCCTCTCTTGCCCCATGCACTTCACTCACCTGAACTCACTCTGAGAGATTTCTTTCTGTTTCCAAGCATGCAGAGGACATGGAAGGACAGCAAGCTGACAACGCAGAAGTGGTAAAGAAACATGAGGGAGGTGCGGTCAGCCAGCCAACAGATGAGTTTGAAAAATGCTTCCAAGAATGGAATCACAGATTTGACAAATGTCTTTAGTGTAACGGAGAGTACTTTGAAGGTGATAAGATTGCTTTGTTTTAAAATGTTAAATACATAGCTTTGGGGTGGGGGGAGCAGGGGGATTCTGGATGGTTTGGGGTACCCCCTCATAAACTCACTGCCCTCTAAGTGTTCTATCTAACTTAAGGTGTTGTCAAGGTGATCCATCATAGACAGCCTTTTTTTTTTGGGGGGGGGGGGATGTCATGCTTTATTACCAAGGACAGCCACCCCACCCCTGCTCAGGGGGCCATAGACAGTCTTTAAAAATTTTTAATTCTAGTACATTGCTGAGGGCAAACACCAAATTATAATTCTACTGAAAACACTTTGAATTTAATATTTTATTTCATCCCAACAAAAATGCTATTTATAAAACACTTTCTTAATTAAAGGCTTGCCAAGGGGAAGTTAAAGGAGTCGAATTCTCATCCTACTGGAGCACGACCTACTTCGAAAATTCTGAAGAATGAAAAAGAAAAATGAAGCAGACAATCCAGTGTCTCCTTATTCGTGGAAGAAAAGAATCTATTCCTAAGAAAGTAGATGAAATGATAAATAAGAAATGAAATTATGATGAGAGTCATCTTTCTTTTCCTCAGCTTTATTGGTATTAATAATTTACCTTATTGTGTCTTATGCAACAGAGCAATTTTGCGTAGTATTTATAATGCAGGCTAATTTATGTTGTCATTTTGAGAACAATCACAGGAATGTAAGGAAAAAGGAATTAAATATTTGAAAAGTAGACATGAGAATAGTCACATATTATTGCCATTGATGCATCTTACAGGGTTAGTCATCACATGACTTGGCTGATGATCCTCTGTTTTCTGAGTCCTCTGTGCTGTTTGGCTAATGAGTGCATTGGCAAGTCCATCAACCTCTGAAGACTTGCCTGCAACAGGAAGATTGAGTTGATACCTCATGTCTCATATGAAGACGCATACAAACGGATTAGTCTTTAGAGGTTGATGGACTTGCTGTTTGGCTTTTATTAGCCCACTCTCAGCAGGATGAATCACCAAAGAAGACCCGCTTTATATGAATGGCAACAAATACAAAAACATTTTGGAGAATTAAGTTGCTTCTTTGGAGTTTCAACGCTGTGCTGTAAGAACTAAGTTAACATTGGCACCGAAGGTGTGGATAACGATGCCTGGATCTTTATGGCCCCAAAGCATTGGCTCCCATTTGTATGTGTTGTCCTTCCATCCTTCACCTTCACTTTCACTGGCAGGGAAAGTCAAACCAAACACTCCTGCTTCACTTAGGAGGCCCATGAAAAAGCAGTAAACATATTAATTTTGCTAAATATCACTTCAATATTTTGTGTGATGAAATGGGAGATACACAAAAGGCACCATTAGGGTGGTTGTCGTGAGGAAGAGCATCCATGCCATCTCTGAGTTAACCATCTTTTTCAAATGGCTCCACTTTTAGGTGAAAGAAAGAATGACAGACTATGGTTTTTCAGACATGGCTACCTGGTAGATGTGTTCTAGAAAATGGATGAACTGGACTTGTCAATTCAGGGAAATTGACTGGTAAAATCTGTGGTCAATGATAATACTCAAGATTTCAAGCAAATATTAGAATTTAGAAAAGCATGCACCACTTCCAAGAACTTCAGAATTTCTCAGTATTTAAAAAGATTTCTCAAGTGAGAGCAGTGGTAATTTTATCACTTATAAGTTATACTTTCTATAATTATGTGTTTAAATGTCTGAAATGGCTGAGCCCCAGTGGCGTAGTGGTTGTGCGAGGGACTGCGGCCCACTGGGATGGAGGTTCAATTCCAGCTCCATGGAGCAAAGGCTAGGCCTCCTACTCCCACCACCTGAGGGCAGTGATGCCCCCCCAAAACAAAACAAAATGTCTGAAATATCTGTAGTTCTCAGTCAACTGCCATTTCAAAATACCAATGCATTATGTTACAATAGTGAACACAGGTGAAAGAGTCATTACAACCACAAGGAAGACAAATAGATTTAAATATACAGGATATGAAAAGTTTATCTATACAGTTTCAGATTCTACACTGCACCTGACCTTTATGAAACAACCACTTGTCAAGCACTTGTACAGTATTGCGGAACCTCCATAATTATCTGAAGGAGTATTAAAGTATTCTTCTTTCTCCCAACTTCACATTTGTGTGAGAGTACATTTTCCTCATATATTTCAACCACAACAACATATTTCAAATTGATTGAATGGTGAAGGAGATGAGAACCCAGTTGTTTTCTGTTGAACAAGATACTAAAGAAATTCATAAACCCGTAAAACAAATTTATTCCCACTAATTTTTAAATATGTTTTTTCATAAAATAGACTATTTATATAGCATGTCATGCATTTATTATTCCTTGAAATTAATTTAAAGTTTTCACTTTTAATATAGCAAATATCAATACATCTAATTTACACAAACAATAGTACTTTGGGGTTCCCGTAATTTTTTAAAGACATGAAAGAGCCCTGAGTGCAAACAATTTGAGAGATCAGGAACCTAGAAAATAGAGGCCCTGATGGAGCAGTGGGGTTCTCAATAAACTGCTAACCCCAACATCAGCTGTTCAAAACCACCCATCACTCCCACAAGAGAGAGATGAGGCCATCTGCTCCCATAACGATTTAAAGTCTCAGAAACCTAGAGGGGGCAGACCCTGTTCTACATGTATCAGGATTCATCGATGGCAGTTGGTAGTAGCTTGCTTTTCATCTAGAAAATAGAAACTACATTTATTTCTTAACATCTAGTAATGCGATGAAGATCCCGGATGGTGCAGTGGTCACACACTGGCCTGTGAGTTGCACGGTGGGTAATTCAAAACCCACAGCTCAACGGAGAAAGGCCTTTCTAGTCCAGTCAACAACTACAGCCTCGGAAACCAAGAGTGGGTCGCTGTGAGTCAGCATCCACTCGATAGCAGTGACTCTTTTGTTTTGTTTTGTTTGGTATTGATGTGATATCTAAAATTCACCAGCTGACGCAACACCTTTTTCTTTTCTGGTGAAAAGAAAATCGATCTCTATCATCCAACTCCTGAAATGATTCTTTTATGACTTGGGTCCAAGTCAATGCTGGAGCCACCTGACGATGCCTCTGAGATGACGTAGCTGAGGTGGGGCTGTCCCCTTTGACAGTATCAGTATCAGCAATTCTCCATTTCCAACAGCAGTCTGGGTAAAAGTCTCCTCATCTGGTACTTCTGAAAATATAAAGGACTCTGAAAGAGGTTTCTCAAAATGACCCCTCGACAGCCCAGATTGACAGCCAGTGGCTATCTCACCTTCCCGTGAGATCAGCATTCTTAAAACAACCCGACAAAGCAAACTGTATTTGAAAAGTAGCAGAAAGTCATAAACCATTAAGAATCAACTTGTGTAAGTGAAGTCATTTAAATCTAAATTTCTTCCATTTTCAAAATCTCTTATCGAAGGGTTTTTTTGTTTTTGTTTTTGTTTTTTTTTGGCTTTTCACAAGATAGGCTTTCTTATGAACTTCATAAAGACTTCATTAAAAAAAAAAAAGAAGTCTAACTTAAAAAGGACAGGATTGCTGAACCGGCTCCTTCAGACAGGAGTTAGGAGTATCTTATCTGGAGAGTTTAGGAGGTGCGTGACTGAGAGGTAAATACTGTACTCCTCAAATGTCTCTCCTTGGCAGACCAAGCAGATGATAATGTAATGAGTCACTGATGCATCAGACAAGTGCTACGTCTCAGCTGTTTGTAATCAGACACTTAAAAGGCTGTCATAAACTCACCGGGCTTTCAAGGGGGGTAATTTCCTATTTAAAAAAAAAAATCTAAATGTTGGAAAGTATCACCTGGAAGATTTTTCAAATAATGTTCATGGATTTCGAAAATATATCTTAGAAATCACTTCACATCAACTCCCATGCATTTTGAGAGGCAACTTAACACAGCATTTTGTCTTTGGTGTGAGCCCTTACCTACTGCTTGGATTTGCAAGAAATGCCAAGAAAAGCAGCTCTGAGTCTCCACAAACAGGAGCAGGCTACAAGGTGAGTTCACTTTGCTTTTCCCTTGCACTTTGCAGGAAAAACAACCAGAAGCTAACATTTATGTTGACATCAGCATAGTTATCTCGCATCCTGTAGTAAGTGAGATATCTAGCATATCTGGCACTTCCACCTTCTGTGACAAAACTCGTTTCAATAATAATAACAATAACATCAGATGATGAATCCTAATAGCCCGAAAAGGAATGCAGACAATGAACAACTTTCTTTTCTTATATTTTGTATGCAACCATACATGCAGTTAAAATAGAAACAAAATAAAACAAAAAATCTAAAATAAATATGAGAATAGTAAAAAAGGGGAAAGTAATGGATGCACTTATTCATCATATGCTCCAGAAAAAGCAGACTACAGCTACATATTGGCATCTTATTCAAAGAAATAATTTTTGTTTCTTTTGAAACTTAAAGTCTAAAACTCTAACAACATTATCAAAATAATTCTTCTTGAGATATACGTATGTTCGGTAAAAAGCACAGTCAGATAAGTCAATGTGGTTTCATGGAGTTCACAATAAAATATTCATTATTCATTTTAATTTTAAAATACCCTTTCAAATGAAGCCAAATCGACAAATATGTAACAAATGTATTAATATAAAGATGAATTTAGACAAATAGTTCATAAATCCCAATCCATATTAAATTCTGAAAAATGTAATCTGTCTTTGTTCCTCGAAGATATAGTTGAGACGCTCACAAATATCTGAGTAAAAATTTCAACTTTCAAATTATCTGCAAAGATCAGAGAAAATCCCTGAATCATAGGGAACATAGATATATTTAATTTATTGATTTAGAACAAATACCTAATTCTTTATGAAAATGACTGAGACATTAAAGCACTGCTACTAGGGCTTCTTTCCTAGTAGCATCTTTCCTTGCCTCTACTGGCATTCTCCCTCAAAATATCCCTTTTCCTACTTGTGATTGTTGCAAGGGTAATAGCCTTCACATCAATTGCTGTGCACTGATCGTCAAAGATTTCACTGGAGGTTGTTCAAGGAGGATTCTAGCTATTTGTTAGCTTGTTTGTGTCTGATTAACCACATCTAGAACGCCGGGGAATAAGATCAGTCAGAAGAGAAAAATTGCACACAGCAAAGAGTGACATCTTAGCTGATCCAGTGCTGCCACAGTCCCATGGAATCCCCCACTGCCGGGGAGGAGGTTAACGGGATGACACGGTTTCAGAATGAGTATTCCATCTTGTCTTGGAAACTCTTTCTGCAGTTGCATCCAGCAATCACATACAATTAAAAAGAATGAGTAAGCTTTTTTCCAGATTTCAAAAAAAAACCGTTAAACATGAAGAAACATCTCCAAAAGACTGAATTTTACACAGTTCAGAGAATTACCTCCATAAAGTGGAATCAACATTTGGGAGTAAGTTTCTTTGATGTTCTTAATGTAGCTCATTGTGAATAGGAACTGCATATGCAGCATTATCATACCCTTGACCATTGCAGAGGTTTCAGAAACAATGAACAAAAATAGAAAGAATGGGAGTCCCGGACTGGACTACCACTGGGTGGGAGCCCTCAATGCAAGAGATCAGAACCAACGTCCAATGGCCTGGGGATAGCAGTCATCTGCTGCTTCTCCTATTAGGGCGTATCAGACTTCAGTCGCAGGAAGTATGCTGATTGCTTAAAAATGCTACAGGTAACTGTGCTTAGTGGGATTTCCACAATGAATCCTTCTGTTGTCACTTGTGAAGGATGTTGTGGGCCACAGAAAGGACAGCGTCAGAAGCCACAGTACTCTTAGTACATGGCCTGGGTCAACAAAGACTGGATAGAAAGTAGGTCAAAATGTCCAATTAAGAACATGGTAAAGATGGACTGAGCCCGGGAGGCATAAGTGGTTGAGTGCGGGACTGTGGCCGGCGGGTTTGGTGGTTCAAATCCAGTGGCAGCTCTCAGGAGCAGCACTGGGTAGTGCCATGACCACCAGAGGCAGTGATGCCCCCTCAAAAGAACATGGTAAAGGGCTGATCCCCAGTGGCATAGTGGTTGTGCACGGGACTGCAGCCCACTGGGATGGAGGTTCAATTTCAGCAGCAGCTCTACAGGAACAAAGGCTGGGCCTCCTACTCCCACCACCGAGGGGCAGTGATGCCCCCTCCCCCCCCCAAAAGAAACAAAACAAGCAAACAAAAAAGAACACGGTAATAGGCATGTTCTCCCTTTGGGTTCCATGGAAGCGTTGTTAACTTTTTATAATGATAGGTGTTTGCTCCACTGGGTTTACCTACCAACAGAAATGGAATTGCCTTCTCAGAATTATACATACCCTCCTCCCATTTTGACTTGAATTTCCTGAATAAGGGTCATTGATCACTCTTGTAGGAGTATCTCGTTGATTTGGGATGCTGTTAGTATTTTACAGCAGCAGCTGAATGATCTTCCCCTTCTCTCCCCCATCTTGGAAGACTGACCACAGCTAAGGTGAGGTCTCTGTCGAAGTGGTTTCTAAGACAAATAAAACAACTCCATTGAGTTGATGCCGACTCATACATACTAATAAAGCAGGTGCTTAAGCAGGCTCTCTACGTCACTACTTGGGAGATAAGATTAGGAAAGCACAGGCCCTGACTGCAGAAGGTTGCCCTCATCTTGGTGATCAACTTTATAATAGTGAACTCATACAATATTTGCCCTTTTGTGATTAACGAACTTCATTCAGCATAATGAATTCCAGGCCCGTCCATGTCCTGAAGTGATTTCATCACTGTTTGTTAGGGATGCATAGTATTCCATTGTGTGCATGTACCAGTTTCTTTATCCATTCTTCTACTGTTGTGCACTTTGGCTGTTTTCAACCTCTTGCAACTGTGAACTGTGCTGCAAAGAACACACGAGGGTATCCCTGCTTTCTTACAACATGTGCTAATCTGGGAGGCATGCCTTTGTGAATGAGTGTTATGGAAAGTGTTACCCTATCGCCAACCCTCATTATTTGTGTAAATAGTGTCTGGTCAAGTTAGCGTTAAATCTGTATCAATCAGAAATCCATGTATTACTGTCTGAAGTTGGCCTGTACTTGTACAATTTCCTTTTCTCAACAGCACTTTAAATTCTATTGGCTAAATTAACGGCACTCTCAATAGAATTACATTATGTCACAGAGGGGTGATTTATAATGTTTTCTATCATAAAATGATAATGATGTCTCTAAAGTGAACCAGAAACATATATAAGCCATAGAGTTATGAATGGATCTGGGGTTCTCTCTTAATTTTAGCCCCAATCTAAGAACAATCAGTTTTTATGACATGACCGTGCCGCTTGATGCTTGCCCTCATGAACAAATCACTTAATGTATAGATGCTGTAACAATTCCTTGTCCCCTTCCTTTACATCATGGTCCAGGCACTATGGCTCCCTCAAAGAAGGGTGGTGAGAAGAGCTGTTCGGCTATCAACGAGGCAGTAACCAGAATATACCATCAACACTCACAAGTGCATCCATGACCTGAGCTTAAAGAAGCGTACCCCTTCAGTGCTCAAGAAGATCCGGGAGTTTGTCCTGAAGAAGATGGGAAAACCAGATGTACGAGTCGATAGCATGTTCAACAAAGCCATCTGGGCCAAAGGAATCAGGAACATCCCATACCCTATCCATATACGGTTGTTCAGGAAACAAAATGAGGATGAAACAAGGTCCACACATTGGTTACTTATGTGCGTGCCTGTCATCACTTTCAATTTCCTGGGGCATGGCAGGGGAGTACAGGGGTAAAAAGGAAGCTAGAAACAGTAAGTACCAGAAGAAAATCTTCTGAAATTGATTGTGCTTTTGATTATGCATATCTTCTATGACTGAATGATTAAATTGTATGAAGTATGAAGTCAATGCCATTTTACATAAAATAAAGCTATTTTATTTTAAAAAAACAACAGGGATTAAGGTGAGGGACATTATACTGAGTAAAATAAGGCAATTACATGAGGACAGTATTATAGTATCTCACATTTGTAAAAAGAGAAGGATAATTACATATATGGCGATTCCTGCTCTTTGGTGGTTACCAGCGATGGGAGAAGAAGGAGGGAAGTCACTTTCTAGCGTAAAACATTTGCTATTTTTGGTAGTGGGAAAGGCAATGCTGAAGGAAGATGGAATCTGCACAACTTGAACAAAATCAATGCGTACAGCAAGAAGTACACAATAAGGACTATTGTTGATTGCCTGCTGTAATATCTGTAATTTTGCAGTAACAGCAATACCTACTAAAAAACTATGCAGATAGTTACATAGATAGATATGTACATATAGATTATAAGCCTTTAAATTTTTCATTAAAAGATAAAGTAAATGTTCTGAAATCTCTTGTGGTAATGACTGTACAATTCTTTTTGTACAATTGTACTATTCAATTAATGATTGAATCGTATGATATATGAATCATGTGCCAATAAAATGGGGGGTGGGATTTCATTGTCTTGTAACTTTCTTGTTCTGTGAGCATTTTTATGCCCCCTCAAATGTGTACAGGAAGACATGTGAGTAACATGCATGTGCTTGTAAAGGTGTGTGTGGATGTGTATAAGTGGATATGTCTGTGTGCGCTGTATATGTGTTGCTGTACATAGCAAATCACACTGAAGGCACGGTTCCAGAGACTTCCTGGACATAACCAAATATCCCAGAGACTGCTTTACTGGGCCTGTAGGCCTAGGACCATAATCTCCTGGGGCAACTTGGTCAACTTGCATAGCTTTGTTAGGAAAGTTTGTGTTCTGTGTCCTAATTTGGCGAGTAGCATCTGAGATTTTTACACCTGGCCATCTATGGCATAACTATTGTTCTCTCTTCCTCTGGCGCCACAAAGAAAGAAGGAAAGCAAATACTCAAAAGAGAAACTACTTTACAGAACTAATTATCTCAACTGCCAGCAAGTTGATTCCGACCAGCAGCTCCAGGGAACAAAGGAGAAACACCCCTGTGGCTTTCAGACAGGGTAATGCTATCTGGGAGGAGGAAGCCTGCTCTTTTGTCGAGGAAGAGCTGGTGGGTGTCTGTGGTGTGCAGCTCTCCTCATAAGCACGGAGCCCTCAGGGCCTCGATGAATCACATGCTCACCTAGCCCGAGACTGGAAAAACTAGATAGTGCCTGGCTACCCCCACCGGTCGTTAGAACCAGGACACACTAAATGGCTCCAGGTGGAAAAGGGGGTAGGGCAATGTGGGCTGGAATGAGACACAAACCCTTTTTTCAAAGCCTAGACTTCCTCAACAAGGAGAAATAAGAGGAACACCCCACCCTCAACTAGCACTCTGAGATACACTTTTAACTGGGAACTGGAACCGCCCCCAGAAATGCTCTTCAGTGAAACAACAGACTGGATCATCAAATAAGCAATAGCAGCAGGGAGGTCTGTGTCCCTGAGCTATTTTTAAAAATCACCTATGTGAGATCACATCGCCAACATTTACTCTAGAGCAAAAATGAGAAAATAAAGACAGAAGGGGTCATAAATTGGTGGAAATGGAACAAGATGAATGGAGGGATGGGAACAAGCTCAGTACCAAACAGGGTACATAGGAGCGAAGACGGCCGGAGATCAAAATGGTACACCTGACTTGAATGGGGGAAGCTTGATCAGTTGATCCTCCCTGCACACGGTGGGCCTAATCTGGTTTTCAACATTGTCTGTGTTATGGTTTTCATATTGGGGTTGATCTCAGATGTACTTTACCACTTGGGGGTACCTCTCTTGAATTTTTGTTGTGTTTACCTGTGTTGTGGTATATGAAGCCCAGGATTGATAAACCTATAGAGACAGCAAAGAGAAACAGGGTTCCTGGGAGGACACAGTGGGGGAGGGGAGAAGGCGAAGGGAGATGATATCAAGGAGTTCATGAAGAAAGAGGATTTTTTTGAAACCAATTGTGGTCACAATTGTGCAGTGCTGCTCAATGTGACTGAATTATGGAATGCTACGATATCTATATGAGCTCCTAATAAAAAGATTAAAAAAAAAAGTCTAACCAATGTCACTGAGCAATAAGGTATACCAACTGTTACATGAGTACCTAATACGCCATGTAAACTTTCACCCAAAATACTATAAAACATTATTTCTGAAAAACCATGAGTCACAAAAGAACATTCTCCTATTTGCTCACTTCGGGCATGTCATCAAGAGGGAGCAGTCACCAAGCTTGGCTGAAGGGGAAGACAGCACTTTCCAAGAAGGAGAAGAGGAATCTAAGGGGGGCGGGGTGGGGGGGGAGGGAAGCGAGCAAGGAAAGCTATTAAGAGGTTTGATAAGGAGGTTAAACTGTTGAATCCAAAAAGTATTATCTGAAATGTAATTCACATTGAAAAGTTGCTCAAAATTAAATGAGAACAATCCCTAATAGGGGCCCATAGAGTCTCACGCAATACCAGAAAGATAAGCTCAAACACTGTGGGGATTGTGCGGGGGATGCAGGTCCAGAAAATGCTTCAAGCTGTTGTACATGCAGTCAGAGTCAGACAACAACCACAGTCCTGCCCAACCTGTGCCTCGAATCTCGTACTCCTCCCATCAGGGTCAAAGGTGCATTGGCACGTGGTCAAGTCAATACCGAGAAGTTATACATCTGTCTCATCTCAAAAGAAAAGAGGCACCAAAGACTAGAGTAATACTGAGGTAGGATAGATTTCAATGAGATGCTTTCAAAGAAGAACTATTTTCCCATCACCCAGGTTCAGGGCAACACTAAAATGAGACCACACCTTTAGGTGAGGGCAACAGAGGTGAGATAAGGAAGAATGTGGAGGAGAAGTCAGCGTGCAAAGTCCGGGCTGACGCAATACTAAGTACTGGTGAGTGCTTGAAGCAAAGGCAGCTCTTATAAAGTCACTTTGGAAAACAACTTCGTCTTATCTGTAAAAGTGTAATCTGAGCATACCCAATGACCCAGCAATTCCACATCCACCAGAAAGGTTGTTGGAGGTATGCTGTGCTCCAAACGTCCTCTTAAGAATGTTCATTATGACATTACTTGAAATCGTCGTAACTGGAAGCTACCCAATTCTCAACCGCACAGCCTGTAGACAAATGAAATATCCTAGAGCAATGTAAATAAACAAGCCTACAGCTATGTGCCATAACACATCTGAACATCGCAAACATAATGTTGGACCAGACTCACCAAGCACAAAAGACTAGATATTGTATATAGAAGGTTCCAAACCAGGAAAAATAAAGCATAGTATTAAAAGTAAGAGTCTTTGCAAAGGAGAAAAGGATAGTTCCAGGGAAGACAGGTGGGGTAGTCCGGCAAGACTCGAGCAAGGCTCTAGGTCCGCACTGGCTAGGGAAAGCAGTTTGCAATTGGCTGCTAACCGGAAAGCTTGTGCTTTGAACACATCCAGCAGCTCAGCAGAGGAAACGGTTAGTGACCTACTTCCCTAAAGACTACAGCTCCATAAAGACGACAGCCACGGCGATTCCGTGGAGCAGTGCTGGTCTGTAACACATGTGTCCCAATAGGTTGGAATTGACTTAATAGCACAGATTTGATTTGTGGTCATTTATGTTCTATCTCTGAACTCAGATAGCAAAACTATGAGTATTTGCTTCATCATAATTCATTAAATTTGTTGCATCTGGTGTACTTTCCTATTCCACCACTGAAAAAAATGCTATCCTGGCACATTTCCATTGAAGAATATCTAAGGAGAAAAAAGACCAGGAGACTACTGCCCACACCTAGATAATAAAGGCAGCTAACCGTCTTGCTGCTTAATATAGTTGCAATTACTTGCAAAGATTAAAAGTTTTATAATTCTCAAGAAATTGAATTTCCTGAAAGAACTTTGCTGGATGGGACCAAAAGGGAACTAGGTATTTTATGTCTCCCTTCCAAATTGATCTTAGTCTATATGGCTTATCTAAATTTTAGAAGCAACATGAATTGCTTCCAAACATGCAAAGAAAAGTAATTCTCTTTTTATAGTTCTTTTTTTAAATCATTTTATTGGGAACTCATCCAACTCTTATGATCAATACATACATCAATTGTATGCAGTTCACATTTGCCCATTTGTGGCCATCATTATTCTCAAAACATCCTCCTCCCACTTAGGCCCCCAGTATCAGCTCCTCATATTTCCCCTCCTCCCCCTCCCTTTCCCCCCTAAACCCTAAATAATTTACAGATCATCACTATTTTGTCCGATGTGTCCCTTGACCACTTCTCTGTTGTCCTTACCCCAGGGAGGAGGTTATTTGTAGATCCTTGTAATTGGTTCCCCCTTTCTACTCCATCCTCCCTCCACCCTCCTGGTTTCACTACTCTCACCACTGATCCTGAAGGGATCATCTGTCCTGAATTCCCCATGTTTCTGGCTCCTATCCAAGCCAGTGAAAAAGTGTAATTCTTAACCTTGCTGTTTTCTTTGCCACCGAGCTGTTGAAATGCCCAAAATATCATTGACTCCAACCACAACCATCCCAGTTCCAAAACAAACAAAAAAAAACTCACTCCCATCAAGTGGCTTCCAACACATAGCAACGATAAACATGGCTCACAAAATCCAAAATTTTTACGAGAACAGGCATGACTCAACTTTCTGCTGAGGAGTGCCTGGTAGGTTTGAACTGCTGATTTGCAGTTAGCAGCCCCATGTTTATCCTAGCAGAGCTTCTTACCGTGCCAGTCTTTTGACATAAACTCCAGAGTTTCCACTCTTAATGAATTCTGACATGATTTCTTTAGCCATTCTTATAAAAACAACATCGACCATGACTACGCCTCTCCCATAACCTCAGTCGCAAATGCTCCACTTTCAGCTCACTGATCCCCCAACATAGGTGAATGGAGGAACAACTGTAACAATCAAGTAAAGCCTTATCATACATTCCTTAGCTTTCCTTCAGGTTAAATCTTATTTCTTTGTCCTTGCTTCTTTTAATCTCTCTTGTGACTCTCCTGAACTTCTAAGCAACAATACATCAAACTGATTAATTTTAGGGGCTAAAAAAAGCTGTTCCTTAAGACTTTCACATAACATAGAATTAGTGCTCCTATTTCATTTTAGAGATGATAAATTTCAAAACTACTGCACTAAACTCACAGATTCGGAATCACATTAGAAAGACCCTCGTTTCAAAAGGGATTTAATTTACATAGATAATAGGAATGCAACGCAAAACCAAGATCACTGCCATTGGATTGGATCTTCTAAGAGAGGGTAGAATTGCCCCAGTGGGTTTCGAAGACTGTGACTCTTTACATGCGCTTAAGACCTCAGCTTTCTCCCTCAGAGCAGCTAATGGGGTGTGTTTTGAACTGGCCAGGATGATCAGTATAATCAACTCAGTGCATACCTTACTAATATCTCGAGGGTTCCCAGGTATACAGAAGACCCAGGAAATAAGGGCAAATCATATTAGACAGCTATCAGACCTTGAAAAACACTATGTACCAGACTTACTTAACACAGCACAATGAGAAATGAATCCTTCATTCAGAAAAAGGAATTCTAGCTCTCATCTAAGAGATTCGCTGTTTCAACCTCACCTGGGTCTTCAGGGATGCCTACAATCCTATTCTCTGACATTAATTATTATTACTATTATTATTAAATCATTTTATTGAGAGCTTGGACAACTCTTATCACAATCCACAAAAAGATCCATTGTGTCAAGCACATTTGTTTCCTTGATCATTCTCAAAACATTTGCTTTCTGCTTGAGACCCTACAGAGTTTTCTCTTCCCTCCCCACTTCCCACCCCATGAACCCTTGATAATTTATAAATTATTATTATTTTGTCACATCTTACACCATCCAACATATACCTCCCCCACTTCTCTGCTGTGCATCACCCATGGAAGAGGCTATATGTAGATCCTTGTAATTTGTTCTTTCTTTCTACCCCACCCTCCTATTCTCGTCCTTCTCACCACTGGTACTGGGGGGTTCTTCTGTCTTGGATTCCCTGTATTTCCAGTTCCAGTGTAGATTCTCTGTTCCAGCTGGGTTTGTAAGGTAGAATTAGGATCATGATAGTGGGCAGGCGGGGGGGGGGGGGGGAGAGAGGAGGCGAGAGGAAGGATTTAAGAACTAGAGGAATGTTGTATGCTTCATCGTTGCTACACTGCACTCTAACTGGCTCATCCACTCCCTGAGAGCCTTCTGTGAGGGACTGTTCACTTGCCTACAGATGGGCTTTGGGTCCCCACTCTGCATTCCCCTTCATTCACAATGATATGATTGTTTGTTCTTTGATGCCTGATAGCTGATCCCCTCTACAACTCTTGATCACCCAGACAGCTGTGCCTCTTCCATGTGGGCTTTGTTGCTTCTCAGCTAGATGGCCCCTTAGTTATCTTCAAGCCTTTAAGGTCCCAGATTCTATATCCCTTGATAGCTGAGCACCATCAGCTTTCTACACCACTTTTGCTTATGCATCCATTTTGTCTACAGCAATCGTGTTAGGACAGACTGGTGTGCTTCTTCCATGTGAACTTTATTGTTTCTCAGCTAGATGGCCACTTGTTTATCTGGCATTAATCTTTTCTAGACCTTTCTCTAGGGAAATCTGGCAGTGATGTCAAGTAAGCATTTGACTACTAACCCAATCAGGTCCTAGACTGAAATTCATCTAAGGGTATGAGTTGCTATGAATCAGAATTGACTGATGGTAGTATGTTTAGAGATTTTTGGTGTGTTTGTGTAGTCTTTTGTCTAGAGTGGCTACTTTCATTTTCCACAAATCTCTAAATTGCCCCCAATTCCCTCAGCAGATAACACTGCATCCTAGTTCCAAGGGGGAGAAGTTATCTAACCACTCCCAAACTTCCTCCCCTAGGTTCACTTTCTCCACTTTCAATCCCTCTGAAAGGAAACTCTGCAGTCCCTACTGAATGAAAATATATTGTGGGTACACTTTAAAGTATCCTCATCTTCAATGTTCATCCTCACGTGTTCTTTCTTCTTTTACCCTATAGCAACAAAGAGTTTCTCATCCTGGAGTGAATCCATCCTCTCATGTCACCTTCTCCTCTGTTCTTAGAATTCTTACTCTATTGAGTATATCAATCATTCCTTACCACTAGTACTTTCCCATCAAGATTTTGTTAGTGCTATTTTTAATTCTCTCCACTGTGTCTTTTTTGTTTCATATTCCTTTGAAACTGACAGAGAATTTGCAAGCATAGTAAAGAGACCTTCGCCCAGAGACCCGATTCAATATCATTAGCTGCCCTCAATGGCATTGTCTAGCAAAAAGCATCCATTTAGGGTCACACGTTGCACCCACTTATCACCTCTCTCTCTCTCTCTCTCTCTCTCTCGCTCTCGCTCTCGCTCTCGCTCTCGCTCTTTCTCTCTCTGATCTCATTGAATGTGGAGTAGTTCCACAGACTTTTCCTTGACATTTTTAAAGATTAAGGTAAATTTGAAAATTTTAGGTAATCTCTGACGGTTCCTCCTGATAAGCTGTAGGTCATGAACTTTGGGCAGGACTGCCCCAGAAGCGGAGCCCTGGAGGCATCGTCGGGGGTGAGGTGGGTTGCTAACAAGAAGATCAGAAGTTCAAAGCCACCAACTGCCCTGAAAGAGAAAGACAAGGTTGCTTCCCCCTTGAGAGTCTCAGAAACCTACAGAGGTATTTCGACCCTGTCCTAAGAGTCCTGATGGATCAGAATCAACTCGATCGCAGTGAGTTGCTATTTTGGGGAGTCTTGGGGTGGTGCCATGTGAGTGTTAAATGAAAGGTTCATGGTGCAAGTCCAGCCAGATGTTCTTCAGGAGAAACTCCTTGATATCTACTTCTGAAACATCCATCATGGAAGATCCTGTGGCGCACACATGGAGTCCTCCCTCCTAAGTCGGAATCAACTTGATGGCAACAGGCTGGTATGAAAAGATACGGGTTTTGTGGTCTGTTCTGCAGCGCATATACTAAAATTGGAAATGATACTGGGTTTTTGTTGCACATCAAGTAGGCGCGTTGTTTTCTGGCTATAATGATAGTGGTGATATTCATCACCTAACCCACATCGCATCAGCTACATTTATCACCATATTTTCCCCTTCTTTAGAGCTAATGTTTTCTTATGAGATGCTTTGAGACTATATAAGTAGTTCATCCTTCATACTGTTTACATTCCTCTAGTTTTAGTATCCATTCATATTTGTTATCTAAATTACTTATTACTATGGTAACTGAAAAAGGGTGTGTTTTGTTCCCTAGGCCTGTCATTCCTTTTACATTTATTAGTTGACATCTTACAGTAAGGACTAACTTCTCCTCCTTCCCCATTAACATATTTAAATCTATGCAAACTTAGCGATTTCTACTACATTCAGTGATTTATTTTTCCAAATTTGGTCAGTGGAAGCCCTTTTTGGCTGGTTTCAATGTCCCTCTATATTTCTTATGCACCTCTGTACTTTTTGCCACAGCCAGGCTCCAGTCCTAGGCCCCAGTCCAGGAATCCACCATTTCTCCAAAGGGCTTTAATTCCTTTTAAGAGAGAATGGTTTTTCAAACCAACATCTGGGCTGTATTCATTTCTAGCAGAGTGTTATGGTTTCCAAATCCTTTCAGGGAGCAGGGCTAGAAATGAATACATGTGAATGTAAACATCATGCCTGTGTGCATGGCACACAAGCATGTGTTATATCTAGATTTATTTTTATATCTGTCTACAGATACTGTGACATAGTACTATGGACTGTGAAAAACAACAACGTTGTCTTGGATGAAGTACAGTCAGTATCCTCCTTAGAAGCAAAAAGAGTGAGATTTCCTCTCACATGATTTGGACATATTATTCAGAGAGAGTAGTCCTTAGAGAAGAGCATCATGCTTGGTAAAGGTGTGGGCCAGCCAAAAAGAGAAAGACCTTCCACAAGGTGGAATGCATTGCCCTATGCGTTAGTGTGTTGAAATGGATTGGTATTAGCCATATGGCCTTCTGTGCCAAGAGTTAAACTGAAATGGCATCATGTTTGTGGTGAAGTGAAATTTCTTTATATGGCTCTTCGATCCCTGTGTCTGGAAGGCCCACAAGTGATCAAGTGGGGCAGTGCAAGCAGGGGTGTGCCACTCTAACTGCTGATCCTCTGTGAATAAAGGAGCCATCTCAGAAGCAAGAACAGGGAGAGCTCCCAGGACCATTGAAGAGCACAGTCCAGATCCCTGCTTGCCTGAAGGTACAGAGGCTGAAGAGGCCATGTCACACCGGGGCCACAGGGACCGGAACAGAGGGGCTGCAGTGCTGAGTCCAGAGACCATGAAGCAGAACAGGGAGGCTCTCTGGGTTAAAGGCCAAGACCACAGTGCCCTGTGGCTGAAAGTCTGAGGACCAGAGGGAGATGGCTGGGATGGAGGAGAGAGCTGCTACAGGCCAAAGACTGAAGCCTTAGCATTTTATGGTCCTGACTCATGACCTGTTAAATTCCCTAGTAAACCTCTGTAATTGTGACTATTGTCTGTGAGTGCTGTGTGGCCATGGATTTTGAGCCCAGCAAAGAGGTAGAATGCTGTGGGAGGAACAGTTAATGTCAGAATAAAATTTTAAAAAAAGATGGAGAATAGAGGTATGTCTGACCTCTGCCTTGGGGCAATCAGGCGTGGTCTTGTGTGGAGATAGTTTTTCTGCTCCCTAAGGTAGTCAAAGTCAGATAAGACCACCATACCATTTTGTTTTTGTTTCCCCAATGATTTTATTGGGACTTGTGGCGGTCATGTGCTTATGTTAATTTCATGATTGAGATGTGGAGATGGAGTCTGGTCTGTTAATCTGGAGATAGGCATGGAGTAGCCAATGAGGCCTCTGTGTGGGCATAGCTTTCTCCTGAGACTTCTGGGAAATCTTGAGATATTTCCCTCATGGAGATGAGAAGCCATCTCTCCAGTTTTGGGAGTTAGTCTCAGAGAAAATGAACTATGGACAAGACAAGATGGCAGCATCCGAAGAGCTTGACAAGCTGGAGGAGAAGCCACACGGCATTGCCCTGATGGAACCAGACCTCTGGAGCTGGAGAGGCCACGTGGAGAGCCCTGAGTTGCTTCTACCATCACTGGTTGCTGTTGATGGACCCGGAGCCCTGGAAGCGAGGAGCCCTGGGGAGACCCCTGCTGGCGCCGGGACCCTGCACCCACTGGTCTGTGACTTCGTGAGTCAGAAGGGGACTTTATAGATTGGTATCGGGCATATGAGCTAATATCTAACTTATGACTTTGAACTGGACTGGGTTGGGATGCTTTCTTAATGTCCTATTCCTCTTTTATATAAAACCTCACTTTTATATCTATGTGTGAGTCTATGAGTTTGTTTCTCTAGTCTGCCTGGACTAACGTAGGGCTCCTACAGCTATTATAACATTCAGTCAACATTTGTTAACATTCAGTTAACATTTGTATCAAGCATCCTTGTACACATGTTGCCATCTATCTACATTTTCAAATATTTTCTACTTGAGCCCTTGGCTCTTGTGGCAGTCATGTGCTTATGTTAATTTTATGATTGAAATGTAGGGGTGGAGTCTAGTCTGTTAATCTGGAGATAGCCATTAAGTAGCCAATGAGGCCTCTATGTGGGCATGGCTTTCTCCTGAGACTTCTGGGAAATCTTGCAATATTTCCCTCATGAAGATGAGAAGCTATCTTCCCCAGTTGTTGGGAGTTAGAGAGACAATTAATCACACACAAGACAAGTTGGCAGCGTTGGAGAAGCTGGAGGGGCCGGCGGAGAGACCACACAGCTTTGCCCTGATGGAGCCAGACCTCTGAAGCTGGGGCAGCCAGATGGAGACCTCTGCCAGCGATGAGTTGCTTCTGCTGTTGATGGACCCTGAGCCCTGGAGGCGAGGTGCCCCGCCAGCACCGGGATTCTGCACCCACTGACCTGTGACCTCATGAGTCGGAAGAAGACTTTATAGACTGATTTTGGGAATATGGCTTAATGTCAGACTTATGACTTTGGACTGGACTGGGCTGGGATGCTTTCTCCATGTTCCATTCCTTTTGTATATAAACCCTTTTTTTATATCTATATGCGTGTCTATGAAATTTGTTCCTCTAGTCTAGTTAGTCCTGACTAACACAACTCCTCTTTTCCCCTCCTTTTTTTTTTATAAATAATTTATTGGGAGCCCATACAGTTCCCATCACGATCCACGCATACATCAATTGTATGCAGGCCACATTTGCACACTTGTTGCCATCATCACTCTCAAAACATCCTCCCTCCACTTAGACCCCCAGTTCCAGATTCCCATATTCCCCGCCCCCCCACTCCCCTATGAACCCTTAATAATTTACAAATTACTATTACTTTTTCATATCCTACACTGTCTAATGTGTTCCTGCACTCACTTCCCTTTTGTCTGTACCCCAGAGGGGAGGTTATATGTAGATCCCTGAAATTGGTTCACCCTCATACCATTTTCACTACATAGGTCTCCAAAAGATGATTTTCATGGTTTATCCAAAGTATAATTTTAGACCTAAGACAAAATGCATGTGTCTACTAAGAAAACATATCAATGTGGTTATTATGCAAATCTATGCACCATTAATGCCAAAGATGAAGAAAATTAAGACTTAGCAATTTCTGCAGTCCAAAATTGGTCAAGATGCATTGATAATTACTGGTGATTGGAATGCAAAATTAGAAACAAGGAGAAAGGATCTGTAGGTAGAAAATATGGACTGAGTGATAATTTAAAAAAACAAACAAACACCATAGATCCTATTCACAGATTCAGCAGCGCAATATCTTCAGATTTAGAAGTTATACCTTTAGGTGGGAAAACTTACCAGGGATCACAGGATAGGGTTTTAGCAAAAAAAACAACCTAAAGTCAAACTCACTGCCATCTAGTTGATGCCAACTCTGCCAGGCCAGAACTGCCGCGGGGAGTCTCCAAGACTCTGTTTGCAGGAGTAGAAGCCCCATTGTCCTCACAGCGGACTTTGTGGATCACAACCCAACTCATAAGCCCTCCGCCACCAGAATTCCTATCAACGATTCACTATAACGACTTCATTTCAGTATAAATTAGTTACACAGACTCGTGAGAAATGTCCACAAACACATCATATTCCCTCACATGTGTGGGTCTTCATATATTCTTATTTTTCTGCCCCATTGTTCTCTTGCCTGGATGAATTCTACTTGGGCTTCATGACCGATACATCACCTTTTCTAAGACTCTGCCCAGAATGTCCCTTCTCAATGCTTCTTTGAGCCTCTATTTTCCTCTGAGTCTTTACCACATTATATGGCCACCACTTGTCTAAATATTTCACTTCCCAAGTCGATCTTTAGCAATATAAAGGTGTCAGAGGGAGATGGCAATGGTGTCTGTTTCCCTTCTCTATTGCCAGGCCCCAGAAAAGTGGCTAAAACACATTAGGTGGTACACCCTGAAGACTTACTGATTAAAAAGAGGCAAAAAATAACAAATTTCAGCAGCCTTGCCAAATGACACATTTCACATATGTGCATGAACATAAGAAGTGGGGCAATGCATTTCCTTTTTTTCTGTTGTTGGTCAATTCAAAGGGTGGCAGGCTGGTGTGTAAAGAACAATGACGCAATCTCCTTAGCCCGAATGCTGAATTACTTCCCTGAAATAGAAACAAAGAGGAACTCCTCTTTGTCTCAGTGGAAAGTTCAAATGACTCATTATTTTTTAGACTTTCTTGAAGACAACACACAGCCCTCTCGCCGTGTTACCGTACACATGCCCTGCTAGGGAGTTGGATCAAAAGCAAATGCTCTGGCCCTTTAGCGTGCTCCGCGATGTTCTCTCTGTGTGTGGTAAGACATCCCCACAGTCCCTCAGAAAACGAAGTCCACGATTGAGCGAGTTTTAAAAAGAACAAAAGGAACCCCGGGAGGAGACTAGCTCTTCTTTATATTTATGTGCCCAAATTTAGCAACAGCGCGTGATGCCCAAGTCACGGGTGACATCACAGTGCGCAGCGACCAGATGTAAACACATTGAGAAGGGGAAGCCACGAGGTTTACATCGTGACAAACGGCTTACACTTTTACTAGTGTAAGCCAGACCCATGTTGTGCCATTTTCACTGTCCCAATTTCATCCAGGGAGAAAAAAGTTGTTTGAAGGTTACCTAAGCATGCTATTGCTTCTAATCCCAAAGGGCAGCTCTTTCCAATCCACAGACCCGCCAAGAGTCCACTGTCATCAAGTGAATCCGGAGGCAGGGCCCTTAGGTGCCCTCGAGTCCGATCCGACTCTGAGCAACCAGACGTTCAACAAAACCAAACACGGCCTGGAGCCCTGCCTTTCTCACAACTGTGCTATGTGTGAGCCCACCAATGCAGCCAGTGTGTCCATCCATCTGGTCAAAGTCTTCCTCATTTTCCTGCCCCTCTGCTATACCTACACGATGTCCTTGCCGCTAAGAAACACTCTGGTGCTAAGAAACACTTCATCTAAGACTGATGTGTTTGTTCTTTTGGCAATCCGTGATACTTTCAAAATTTTTCACCAGCATATAATTTTTCTTCGGTCTTCTTTATTCAGTGTCCAACTTTCACATGCAAAGGAAGCAATTGAAATTACCCAGGACCAAGTTCAAGTTCCCTGGGTGCCAGAAGATCCACATCTCCTAGAAGTGGGGCTTCACCAAGTTTAATGCCAATGAGCTTGAGGATATGGTGGTTGAGGAGGGCCTCATCCCGGATGGTTGTGGAGTCAAGTACATCCCTCACCATGGCTCTTGTCCCTTGAACAAGTGGCAGGCCCTGCATTCATGAAGGCCTGGGTAGCCCTGTGCTGCCTCACTTGTACCCACCAAATAAAATTGAACTTCCTGATTAAAAAAAAAAAGCACCATGGTTTGAGTCCAGCACACCTTAGTCCTCAAAGTATGTAACATCCTTGCTTTTCAACACACTAACGAGGTCTTGTCCAAACCACAGTGGCACTATAAGACAGAGTAAACGTATACCTTTAGTTCTATAAAACCTGAACTCTTTTCTTATTCCTGGGAGCAATTATGGGGTTGGAACCCCTGTTAACAGCTCTGAGTTTAATCCACTCACCACATTCACAGTGTTATATTTCTTTACACGAGCAGCAATCTTTGCTGTCAGTAGCTTTTATCTGAGGTCACCATAAAACCTATTCATAGATTCAGAAACAGAATGTCTTCAGATTTAGAGGTTTTGCCTTGGGGGGGGTGGAGCTGAACTTATTTTTATTCCATTTTACAAAATTTGCAGTCTCTGATGATTGAGGACAAGAGATAGGGGAGATTCATTCTCTTTTAAAGGTCTTTGAGAGCACTGCTTTAGAGAATAAAGGCTAGCTTTCCCTAATGTGGGCAAAAGATGGGTTTGCTATTCCTTTAAAAAAGTTCAGTCTTAGAAATCCACAGGGGCAGTTCTACCCCGTATTTAACAACATACAAGTCATTTAAATTCAAAGGCAATGTAAAAATCTCTAAAAAATCTATCCCATCTGCTGTGTTTCACTTAATTTGAAAACAAATAAGAAAGCTATGTAATCACTTTGCACACTTACATACTTACTAATTGCTGAAGGTTAAGTTTGCCCTTTGAGTGATGGGAAATTGTTCAGCTTAAACTTTTACTGCCATCATCACATGAGAACATTCTTGATCATCTGTGGGCCAATGATCCACTTTGTGTACGAAGATGAGTGGTTTTCAGCGAGGTCGAGTTTCTCTGGACTCAACAGGGGGTTCTAGCCTAAAAACAGTTGTGAGGCTGCCGCAGAACCAGGCAATGTTTGCTCACTGGGTCGCTCTTGGTCAGCAACTAGACGGCACCCAACAACTACTTTCTCCTCTAATCATTACATATTCTCAAGCTATCAAACAAAATACGAGATTTTAATTTTGCCTAAGAAAGTCATCCTTTACATAGGCAAGTACCTACTTAAAAGGGCAAGCAAGTCAAATGGCAATTTCTTTTCAATTTCAAAGTGAGAATTTAATATTTGACAAACTGGAAAACAAAAACATTTTCACTTAGATGCTCTGAGTCTTGGAAACACCAACTAATGTTTCCATCCTTAACAATACCACATGCAGCCATGTTTATTGTGTCATTGCTTTGTCCCAAGTTACCATCTATGTGGTAGTTTGGGGGTCTTTACTATTTTTTACTTCAGTATATCTTGATTCCAGAAAATGTCCTAAATTTAGTTTTCCAGTCTATAACCCCCAGGCAACTCTTGCTTAGTTTATTTATGTGTTAATTAATTTTGCTACCCATTTATGACAAAAGCCTCTTATTTTGAAAAGAATTACTATTTAACTATGATCTTCCTATCAAGAGAGACAAAAACGGAAAACAGAAAATGAGCTCCTTTCTGGAAGAAGAGGGACACATACGCAAATTCATTCACAGATGACTTTTCATTCTCAGTACTTCATTATGAAAAAAAGTTGCTTAAATGGACTCACTTTGGGGATCCATCACATAATAGCAACAAATTAACTTACTTCTACTGCACATAAATATTAATAATTAATAGGATTTGTTTAATCTCTTCTTCCATTCTAACATTTTTATGTGCCTGCTAAATCACTGCATTCACTCATTATAATTATTATTTTCCTTGTGGCGCTAGCAGCAATTATAATTAACTACTGGTAAGCCTTACTTTGTACAACACTAACCGAATGAGCCCTGTTGGATTCCAACCCCTCAGTCACTCAGCAGGAGAACAACATGGCCACCTATGTCTGTAGAGCTCTTGAGCCTTAGGGACCATTGGGCGGCTCGTCTCTGTCCTGTGGGAGCTCTGTCGATTGAAATGGACTCAGTAGCCACAGGTTTGAGAGACAGAGACTATGTGTGTGTGTGTGTGTGTGTGTGTGTGTGTGTACGTGTGTGTGTTCTGGTGTTAATTGAAATCCATCCATATGAAAACCATGTAAGACAAAGGCATTTTTCCAACAGGCGCACATTACTCTTATCATGGTAACTTGCAGATGAAGCCATGATAGCGTAGTGAGCGACACACTGAGCGGCTAACTGCAAGGTCATGGGTTGGAAACCACCAGCTGCCTTCCAGGAGAAAGGCCAGGCCTTCTACTCCTGTAAAGACGTCCTGCATCTGAAACCCACAGAGGCAGTTCCAGGGAGTCTTACAGTGTCACTATGAATAAGAATTGACTCAATGGCAGTGAGTTTGGCTTTGGCTCTCTTTGTGTGTGTAATTCCTTATGTACTGGTTTTCTCACTCAGTAGTCTGTCCATTGCATGTGGGAAAAGATAGCCCCTCTTTTATCACCATGTCCTAATTAACTAACCTCTCTCTTACTACCATTTCGTCAGTGATGACTCACAGGGACCCACTGTGAGCTTCCAAACTTGAACTGTTCATGGGAGTAGAAGCCCTGTCTTTCTCCTCAGAGCTGCTGGTGGATTCGAAGTGCTGACTGTGGGCATGGCAGCCCGGCTGGAACCACTGCAGCACCAGGGCTCCATAGACACACAATTAGTATCTGCCAGATGAAGGAACTTCATGTAAAACTAGTGTGGGGGCAGCATCTAACCCCCTTTGCTTCCTACGAGGGAAGGAGAATCAAACTCCGTATCAGTCCTTGGCCAAGTCCTTTGAGGCAGAGATCAGATTGTGCCTCCACCTTCCAAAGTTCTTTACCAACTCTTACAACAACCTCTGCATGATCGATGTCTGTTCTTATCGACAATCTATTGCAAGTACTCTACATGACTCACAGACCCTACTCAGGATTAAGGGGAATTTCACTCACGGCCATAGAGTCAAGGCTGACTTATGATGACCCTTTAGGACAAGGTAGGACTTTCAAACTATGGACCTTGCAGTGAGCAGCCCAGAGATTAACCATGTGTTAGTGCAGGTAGACTAGAGGGACAAATTTCATGAATATAAGGGGATTTATATACAAAAGGAAAGGAACACTGAGAAAGCATCCCAACCCAGTCCAGTTCAAAGTCATAAGTTTGACATTAGCCCATATGCCCGATACCAGTCTATAATATCTCCTTTTGACTCACAGGTCAGTGGGTTCAGAATCCCAGCGTTGGCAGGGGTCTCCCCATGGCTCCTCGCTTCCAGGGCTCAGGGTCCATTAACAGCATCCCGTGGTGGCTGAAGCAACTCATCACTGGCAGGGGTCCTCACTTGGCCTCTCCAGTTTAAAGGTCTGCCTCCATCAAGGCGAAGTCATGTGACTTCTCCTCTGGCTCCTCAGATGCTGCCGTCTTGTCTTGTCCGTGATTCATCGTCTCTGAGACTAACTCCCAACAACTGGGGAGATAGCTTCTCATCTTCACGAGGGAAATATCGCCAGATGTCCCAGATGTAGCAGAAGAAAGCCATGCCCACACAGAGGCCTCATTGGCTACTCAATGGCTATCTCCAGATTAACAGGCTAGACTCCACCCTTACACCTCAATCATAAAATTAACATAAGCACATGACCGCCACAAACAGGTTATAATTCAGGATTAAAAAGGCACAGAAAACAGTTCTTCACTAAGGATAGGTTCTCTTCATTCATGCCCACAAGCACACCACTCCCTGATCCTTTTCCTCTCAGCCCTGTGGCTCCTGGGCCTCTGCTCTGTTTGGGCAAGTGTAACTCTGGATATCAGCTCTTTTTAGCAAGCTTGCGACACAATTTCCCTTTCTCAGCCACGCTTTCCCATGCTCGAGGCTCTGCTGTCTCTGTGCTACCACATCTCTGCCATTGTCTCCCAGGGTTTCTGGTGCCACAGTGCCCTTCCTCCTGGATTGAGAGGTTTCTGCATACAGGGACCTTGGGGCCCAAAGGACTTGCTCTATTCCTGACTCTCTATTTTTTGATAGCAGTGAGATTCCTCCCTCTCCTCTCCTGAGATCAATCATGGTAAGCCTAATGGGAAGACAAAATTGGCCAACCACTTCATGAGCGTTCCACATACTTTATTTGCACTATCCCGCACTACACGGATGCATTATTTACATTACCTAACAAGCTATCCAATCCCTTCCGAGGGTCACAAACACCTCACATCTTCATAGACCTACCCATTTGAGTGTCCCAATGACTGACTAGACTAGCCACATCAAATAAGCCACTGCATAGCACTAAGATCTATCACAATTTGACTTACCATAAAGTTCATAAATTTTACATATTCTCCAGGACCCCGGTAGCATCTTGGCTAAGGACTCAGCTGCAAACTGAAAGGTCATTGGTTCAAATCTGGTTGCTCTAGAAGAGAAAGATGTGGCCATTTGCTTTTATAGATATTATAACTTTTGAAACCCTAGGAGGCAGCTCTGTGTCGTGGTGAGTCACTATGAATGGAATTGACTCGGCAGCAACAGTCTTTACATCCTCCAGCTCTGTTCCCAAATGTGGCTGCTTCCCGGGAGGCAGGGCTCTCCCCACTTCCCAGAATCTAGACACAGATGACAGGCCCTGACAGGCTTCCCTAGGTGGATCTCAGCAGACTATTTAGTGTAGCTAGAGCAGGCAGACAGAACGGCAATAGCAGTCAGATGCATGCAGCAGGTAAACCTATGAGTTACTGTTGCTGATAATGAAGTCCTTACATTACTGTGCAAGAAACTCGGCTCACTTTTCAGTCTCTGAAGTCAGTCACAGATTTTTCTTGTCTTTTCAAGGTTTGCAGGAATGAATCTGCTTATTCATACAGTAATGGTCTTAAGACTAATTAGGCTTATGATAGGTGTCAGGGAAACATTTCAGTGGAAAATGTTTTCTCTATAGTGAGAGGGGGAGGAGGGAACAAAAGAAACATCCCCACCCCACCACCACCCAAAACACCAGTGCCATTGAATCCATGCTGACGCACAGCAAGCCTACAGGACAGAGTCAAACTTCCCCTGTGGCTTTCCGAGCCTGCAGCTTTGCACAGGCATGGAGAGCCCGCCTTCTCCCGCAGAGCATCCGGTGGTTCCAAACCGCTAAGCTTTGCCACGCACACAGTCCCACCTGTGAACTAGGCCTCCTCGCACCTAGGAAAAGCCGCTACAAAGAAATAACCAGATACGTCCCCCCCAAAAGTGAGATGGCCGATAAAAATTGGTCTGGTCGAGAAACTCAGGATAACTTACTAACCCAACGGGATGTGTCACTCATGACACACATACACACACACGCCGCCCATGACGGCACAAATGTGAGGGAGGCGTGGGTGATGACTAGGGTGAAAGGAGGAGAAAGAAGCAAAGGGAGCATGGGGCCACTCGGCTTCCTTGTGATGGCGGTGAGGAGTACGGGAACACGCCCACCTGCACACAACGCAAGCACAGATGGTGTGGATATGGAGAATTTAATAGTGATTTTCTCTGGGTGATGGGGTTATAGGAGTTTAGCTGGGGGGAGGGTTCCCCCTATTATGTGTAAAGATCTGTACAGCGACTGCAACAAGAAATACAATTTTTGGCAAAATATTTTACGGTAGCGGCTTACCTTTGCTGATTTTGCAATACTCAAGTTCCCAACCAAATTGAAGAGGACTGTCATGTTGTACCCTGTCTGATTTCCATGTCCACGAGGCCACCAAGTTTCTACAGAAACATCCTGTGAGTAAATAAGTCACTCTAAGTCATCGGTGGCATATTTCCAAGCAAAATGTTATCAGAATCCAAAGGCCCCCATCGATTTCTCGTGTTGGTAAACCCCAAATTTCTGAATTCTAAAATAGTATGACTCTTCCTGTCCACAATATGTCAAATCATGCCAAGCTATAGACACTATTTAAAAATCAATATGCTAGGAGCTGGGTATGGATTAATATGCCAAGAAGGCAGGGAAAGAAATAGCCTGGCTGTTCAAAGCAGGCCTCTGGCTACCACGCTGCATTTCAGGACTATTCCTAGGGCTCACACTCTGGGCTTACTTTGATTCTACATTCTTAACACGTAGAATTTGATGGAAGGTCGATTCAGTCTTCAAGCCAAGAAGTTGCTTTAAGTTTTGAGGAGTTACTGCATGCTGGTATGCGCCACTGTTTTTCAATTCACAGCTATGATTAATCAAATATAAAAGGTAAAAATCCAATCTAGCTCTAACTATGAAAATCACAAGTTTAGAATTAGAAGTCTCCACACAGAATAAGCACCAATATTGAAAATCATTAACAAGCACTAGAAGTGATGTTGCTGTTTAAAAATATAGAATGTATTTTGAGTTTAAGATACTATAAGTGCTACAGAATATTGAGAATACTATAGAAAAATAAATAGTAACACATTGACTCCTTAAGAGGAAAGAATGCCAACTTAGTCACATAGTCTTAAAATTTGGAAAAGTCACTTCTCAACTCTTATACCCACAAAATATATGATAGATTACAAAAAGACAAGATCAATGAATAACGATTTTTCTTTCCTACTCAGTTCCTACTTTCTAACCATTTCTTTTGAGCGGACATTACTTTCCACTCAGTGCACTTCAGAAAGTACCATCATTTACCTTGTTAATTTTCACACTCAGTGTAACAATCCTTTCCCCAGGTTCAAGTTTGATGCGGTATGTCCTTTGTGTTCGCAATTTAGGGATGGCAACAATCACTTGACCATCAACAGGCTTTGAGCTAACAACATCAAAAGAGGACTCTATTTGGAGATTCCACTCTTGGACTTTGTTATCTAAGGCAAGAAAAGAAGATATATACATATATATATATATATACACACACACACATATATATCATTATCTTTGTAGTTCTTTGGAATCATTAATGATAAGACCAAATCAGCTTCTAAACCACTATATGGTCCATGAAAAGTTTAATAGAGATTCTCTTTTCATCTTAAGAAGTTAATCCTTAATACTAAGGAATAGCCAGAAGTTTATATTTTATGCATAATTCCACTCTAGAAATTCCAAGTTTAGAAATCACAGAAACTTATAAGTAGAACACAAGAAAATGACAAATGAAAAAATATCAGAAACTATCAAGAATGATATGCACATATCCCTTTTCATACAGTAAAATAAAAATTATGAGAGATTTAAAGTTAAGCATTTGGTATAAATATTTATACATTAAAATTAATCACAATGCCAAATTTATATATCTTTTAAATGTAAATTACTCCAGAAATATTAACTGAGTAGTTTCTGTTACCATGTACTTTGCTAAGTGAGAAGAATTGAAGGGTGGCCAGAGTAAACATGATGCCTGGCTGCTTGCTCTTGGAGTAAGAGTGAAATTCAGTATAGACAAGAGCAATAGTGCGATAATCGAAGGGGCATCTGAGAAAACAGGTGCAGGAAGAAAGACATCTAATTCATGGTGGCTAAGAGAAGTGGACTATAGAAATGTGGCATCCGGCTTAGAGAAAGGCATATTAACAACCGTGGGAAGCAAATGATACAACATTGCTTGCTGAAAGTGAAGAGGAACCGAAGCCCTTCACAAGAAAGATAAAAATTGTAGCCTTCAGCATGGATTACAACTTAATGTAAGGAAGACCAAAATCCTCTCAAAACTGGACCAATAGATAATATCGATATTTGGAGAGAAGGTTGAAGATGTCAAGGATTTTGTCTTGCTTAGATCCACAATCAATGCTCACGGAGGCAGCACTCAAGAGATCAAAAAAACGTATTGCGATAGGAGAACCTGCTGCACGAGCCCTCTTTAGAGTACTGCAGAGCATGGATATTACTTTGAGGGCCACCGTGCCCTTGACTCAAGTCATGGTATTCTCCATTGCATCATACACATACGAAAGGTGGGCCTTGAATAAAGAAGACTATAGAAGAATTGAAGAATCAATGCATTTGAATTGTGGTGCTGGAGAAGACTATTGAAAGTACCATGTACTTCAAAGGACAAACCAATCTATATTGGAAGAAGTAAGGACAGAGTCCTCCTTAGAGGCAAGGATGGCAAGACTTTGTCTTGCATATTTTGGACATATTGTCAGAAGAGACCAGTTTCTGGAGCGGGACAGCATGCATAGTATAGTGGAAAGGCTGTGGGAAGAGAAGGTCCCTGGGTGAAATGGATTGACATCATGGCTGCATCAATGGTCTCAGGCACAGGAACAATTGTGAAGATGACGCAGGACCATGCAATGTTGTGCTTATAGTAGCAGAGGGTCGAAGCCAGCTCCACAGCACCTAAAAAGAGGAAGACTAGAAAGAGAAAGCAGCATCTAACTGTTGTCATGAGGATATACGACCCAATGCAAAAGAAGAACAGTGTTCAGACATAGAGTGAAAGTATGAAAGTCCAAGAATGCGAAAAAGCTTCACCATAACCTGGAGCTTCAACTGCAATGAAGTTGGTAAGGGAGATCATCATGAACAATGACATCATGAATGATAACATAGTACAGGGCATAAGTGAGGTTTGGCAACTTTATATAAACCAAGAGAGAATCCTGGAGTCTCGTTTCTAGCTAATGTTCTCAGTGCACTTGGACTCCATCTTTCAGTACCATTTGTCTTTGATCATATGCTACTTCTCAAAATAGTTTAATGTTGACTTTTTCTTTTGGGTACAGTGACTTTGCATGCTCTTTCCATCTTCTTTTGGTGCTTCCATTATCATTCAATATTTTGATCATAGAATCTTTCAATATTAAAACTCAAGGCTTGAATTTTTTTTTAGTTCTTTTCATTTAAGATAGACAGCACCATGGAAGAGGACATCAAGAGGCAGTACCCTTCACAGTAGCCAAGAACAAACTGAAATACCTAGGAATATATATATAATAGCAACCAAAAAACCTAGAGACCTAAACAAGGAAAACTACAAGACCCTACAACAGGAAACCAAAGCGACCTCCACAAATGGAAGAGCATCCCATGCTCTTGGATTGAAACGGTCAACATAGTAAAGATGACAATCTTACCCAGGCACTTTATAAATTCAATGTTATTCTGATTCAAATACCGATAATCTGCTTCAAGGAATTGGAAAAGCCCATCACCAATTTCATATGCAGAGGGAAGAAACCCAGAATTAGCAGAGAACTCCTTAAGGCGAAAGATAAAGTTGGAAGACTCACCTCACCCAAGTTTAAGCTATTATACAGCTACAGTGGTCAGAACAGCATGATACTGGCACAATGACAGAGGCCATGGAAAAGAATAGAAAGCACAGGAGTAAAATCATCTACATATAGACATCTGATCTTTGACGAGGATCCCAAAGCCATCAAGTAGAACTCAGATGCCTTTTTTAACAAGTGGTTCTGGAAACAATGGATATCCTCTTGTAGAAAAAAATGAACCAAGACAGTTACCTCACCCCATGCGCAAGAATAAGCTCAAGGTGGATCAAAGACTAGAAGTAAAGCCCCAAACCATCAGGATCATCAAGGAAGGAATCAGGACAAACCTAAGACCATTGATCCAGGGAATTCATAGGCTCCCTGCAATAGGGAAGGGTACACATACAGATGAACTGAAAATGGGTGCTAATAAGAATAAAACACTTGTGTACCTCAAAAGACTTCACCAAGAGGGTGACAAGGTAACCCACAGACTGGGAGAGGATTTTAGTTTGACATACAAGACAAAGGGCTGATTAACTAAAATCTACAACACCCTGCTAGCCTACAAAAAGAGGGAAACAGTTAACGCCCTAAGGAGGTGGGTAAAAGAACTGAAAAGAACACTAGGGAGGAAACCCATATGGACAGCAAGCATATGATAAAGTGTTCCTGTTTATAAGCCATAAGAGAAATGCATATTAAAACAACCATGATATACCAGCTAACACCCTTGAGGTTAACCCAAATCAGAAAATCAGAGAGCAACAAGTGTTGGAGGGGATGTGATGAAAAAGGAACCCTCCTCCACTGCTGGTAAATATGTCTAGCCACTGTGCAAAACAATCTGGAGATACTTAAAGAAAATGGAAATTGATCTACTTTTTGACTCAATCATCCCTCTACTGGGCATATACTCGAAGGAGGTGACAAATAAAACAGCCAGTCATCTATGCTCCAATGTTTATTGTGGCGCAATTCACAATCGCAAAGACTTGGGAAAAACCTAAGTTTCCATCGATAGACAAGTGGATCAGTAAACTCTGGCACATATACACAATGGAGAAGTAAGCAGCACTGAAAAACAAAGATGGTCACATCAAACATGTAGTTTCATAGAAGGAGCTGGAAGGAATCATGTTAAGGGAGGTAAGCCGATCTCAAAAGGACAGGTATAACATGAGTCCCCTGAAGGTAAGCACAATCAGCACAGCAGAAATAGAAGAATAGACACGTGTCTTACAACATACACAGTTGGGGGAGGTCAGACCAAAACCAGGGAGGTACTTGTGAGTCCAACATAAAGAAGAGGAACGGGGAAAGGAGGGGTGGGAAGAAACTGAGATGATGACATGAGGGGAACAGGGCACTAACCCAGCCTGGGGAAGAGTATTGGTTGTGTCTCCACAGAATTGGAATGTGCATACAGACCCTGCCATGAAAAGCCAAATCAGGAAGGCAACATAACAAATGGAGGAATCCATGAAAAGACTGGACTATAGGCCCAGCCCCAACCAGATCCAACCTGACCCTCACTCTGGGAGTGTGTGCCACAGAGAATGACACAAGACCTTCTGGTGCATGGAAAGGGACCAACTTACTATAGCCATATGGAAGTGGAAGCAAATGAAGGGGGAAGAAGGGAGTGGAGCACACTCTGACCCATCAAACTCTGAGGACAATGCCCCCGTTTGGAGCAGGCAATGCACAGAGAGACCATATGGTCAGTCCCACTATGAGACGCAACATTCAGTACTGCCCCAGAGTCTGCAGGGGACAACACTGGAGACACACTGGAGACCCCACCACACTGGGGTGGCAAAGCACTAGAGGTGTGCAACAGAACAGCCAGGGGTGCAGAGCAATGAAGTCCTGGGAGGAGTATCAAAAATGGACTTTGGGGGCAGGACGTGGCACCTCATCAGAACCAACCGGAAGACACTGCTAAAGGTCAACAAACAGACCTTTTACTACTTACAGGCTTTTCCCTCATTTTTTTGCTGTTATGTTTTTGTTTGCCATTGTTTTTTGTTGCTGTTGCTGTTGTTGTTTTGTTTTTGTGTTGCTTTGTTTAGCGCTGTTTTTATATGCATATTACTATCTCTACAAGTCAATCTAGATAGGATAAGCTGGATAAACAATGTAGAGAAGAAAACAAGGGGACTGATGGTTCTGAGGAGACATAGGAGAAGGGAAGGCAGGGAAAGGAAATGATGCTAACCAAACGAGGGACAAGGAAACAACAAGTGATTCGAAACCAGTGGTAAGGAGGGTGTGGGAGACCTGGTAGGAACTGATCAAAGGCAATGTAACTGACAGGAATTACTGAAATTCAAATGAAGGTTGAGCATGTTAGTGGGACAAGAGAAAAGTAAAAGGAAATAGAGGAAAGAACTAGGAGACAAAGGGCTTTTCTAGAGGCCCAAATACTGGGAAGTACATATGTAAATATATTTATATATGAGGATAGGGAAAATGATCAATGTGCATATACTTATAGGTTTAGTATTAAGGTAGCAGATGAACATTGAGCCACACTCAAGTACTCCCTCAATGCAAGACTACTTTGTTTTATTAAACTGGCATTCCATGATGCTCACCTTCCTGGCATGATCGCTGAAGACAAAGTAGGTGCCTAAGCAAATGTGGTAAAGAAAGCTGATAGTGCCCAGCTATCAAAAGGTATAGCATCTGGAGTCTTAAAGGCTTGAGGGTAAACAAGCAGCCATCTAGCTCAGAAGCAACAAAACCCACATGAAAGAAGCATCCCAGCCTGTGTAACCATGAGGTATTGAAGGGATCAGGTGTCAGGTATCAAAGAACAAAAAATCAAATCATTTTGAATGAGGGGGAGTACAGATTGGGGAACCCAGACCCATCTGTAGGCAACTGAACATCCCCTTACAGAAGGGTCATGGGGAGGAGACAAGCCAGTCAGGGTGCAGTGCAGCAAAGACTAAACGTGCAACTTTCCTTTACTTCCTAAATGCTTCCTCCACCCCCAACTCCCACTCCCCCAACCCCTGCATGATCATGAGCCCAATTCTACCTTACAGATATAACTAGATCAAAGGATGTGCACTGGTTTAGATAGGAACTGGAAACACTAGAAATCCAGGACAGATGATCCCTTCAGGAGCAGTAATCAGAGTGGTGATACTGGGAGGACGGAGGGTAGGTGGGGTAGAAAGGGGGAACCGATTGCAAGGATCTACATATAACCTCCTCCCTGGAGAATGGACAAGAGAAAAGTGGGTGAAGGGAGACGTCTGACAGTGTAAGATATGACAAAATAATAATAATTTATAAATTATCAGGGGTTCATGAAGGAGGGAGAGAGGCGTAAAATGAGGAGCTGACACCAAAGGTTCAAGCAGGAAGCAAATGTTTGGAGAATGATGATGGCAACAAATGTACAAATGTGCTTGACACAGTGAATGGATGTATGGATTGTGATGAGTTGCATGAGCCCCAATTTTTAAAAAATGATGAGAAAATGATGATGACAACATGTGTACAAATATGCTTGATACAATTGATGTAAGGAATATTATAAGAGCTGCAAGAGGCCCTATCATGTGATTTTTTTTTAATGAGGTTTTCTCCTCTCATACAGAGTGAAATCTCAGAACCCCACAGGGGCAGTCCTGCCCTGCTCTATCAGGGTGCTCTGAGGCAGAATCGACTGGATAACAATGCATGTAGTGGAGAGGGGGTTCCACTCTCTGAGCACCTCCTGCCCACACAGAACTACGAAGGTCGGGCAGGGTCCTCTGCTGCTTCCTGTCACTTTCTCTTCGGCAGGAGGATCAACCGCCTATAATTGTCTCTGGCCAAAGACACAAATTGCACAATCCCCAGGAGTCACTGCAAAATGCTCGCGCGCACGGACACACACACACACACACACACACACACACACACACACTTCTTTTGGTTCTCACAAGGGAGGTCCTCGAGCTCAGAGGGACTCCTCAGGTCCTCCTCCGGTTTAACACAGTGGCTGTCACGAAGGGAGACAATGCAGGCTGGAGAGTAAGGGACTCAACAGGAAGATTGATGAGTCTGTGGGGCCAAGCGAGACACACCACGCGATCCTGTTTGCCCTCTCCTCTACTTTCTTTTTGTTTGTTTTGTTTTGTTGGGCATCACTGCTCTCCGGTGGTGGGAGCAGGAGGCCCAGCCCCACTGCTGGAATTGAACTTCCGTCCCAGTGGGCCGCAGTCCGGCGCACAACCACTACACCACCGGGGCTCAGCCCTCTCCTCTACTTTCAAGCGGAGGAAAGCCCTTTCCACAGATCTCCTTCCCAGAAGTTACTACAGTGTAAGTTTTCACAGCACTTTTTTTAGAGTCTTAAATATAATCAGCAATCTTCTTGGTGCTTCTTTTCAGTTGTGGCTTTAACTTTAAGCATCCTACTTTTCATTCAGGAGAACTTGATCTTAGAAATTAAGACCCATTTTTAGAATGCAGCTTCTTGTCATCTCTCCCCCAGCATGAGTGAGCTGCCCTTTTTAAGCAGAACCAATCGTGGAGGCTGGAGGCATGCTTGTCTGTTTCTCCTGAAGCTGCCCTTGCGCTCAGCTCATTTGCCCAGGGACCACGCTGGGACCCGTAAGGAGAGGAGAGTGCAAGGAGGAGCTGGGAAGGGCGTGTGGCACTGAGGCGACCTCCAAGAATAAGATGAAGTAAAATGCATATGAATTTGTGGGATGTAAAACTGATGATCTGCTCTGTAAACCTTCACCCAAATCACAATAAAATTATTTTTTAAATAACGGGTTGTAGAATCAGCTTGGCTTTGTACTTGGTTGAAAAGGGAAAGCGGAGCTTCTTAACCAGGTGGTGATGCACATGTACAATCTAGCATGAACTCTTGTATTATGACTGGATAAATATATTCATTTATACTTTTTAAAACCATGTCCAAAACGGACAAAGTTCTAGGACTTAGAAGATGTTGCAGTAGGCACTGGAGGTTCTTCGCCTGAGTGAACACCCCTCCCAGATACACTGTTTGATATCTTCTCAACACCACACTAGACATCTCGGGGCCCCAACAGGACAGAAATTCTTTATCAAAACTGGGTGGATGGGCAAGCTAGACCTGCCCTTCCCTATAATGGGAAGCCTTCCCTTGCCTGAAGGCTCAGTGACCTTTCACATGAAGGAAAGACAATGGTCTATAAGTTTTTCCATATAAACTAAACCAGACAAACAACCCAGCCCAGCAGGTGACTCTGGGCACTGACTCATCTTCCAGTTTTTCCAGAGCTGACTTGGGAATGTTGCTTTAAAAAATAATAATATTATTAATACAGGTTCTATCCTGCATTGGAACACCGTGGTTGATATACACTATTCCTTCATTCAAGGAATTCTCAAGAGAATTCAGCCTCTATAGATAAAGGCAATATATTCACCTTTAAAAACCAATTGCCTTACCCAATGGAAATGTTCTCTATCCTATTTTGGTGATTAGAAATTTGGGTCTTAAAAACTTATGGACAGGCATCCAAGGTGCAGTTATGGGTCTCTCCCCATCCAGAGCAAAGCATGGAAAGAAATAAGACTCAAGGAAACAATTCATCTAAAGGACTAGGTGATCTCACCCCCCAGGTCCCTGAGAATTGAAGAACTAGACAGTGCCAGGCTGCCGCTACCAATGGCTTGAAAAGGGATCACAAGAAAATGTCCTGGATAGAAAGGGAGAAACATGGAATAAAACAACCTCACAAAGAGAACAAAAAGACTGTGGGGATGCCTGAGACTATGGTCTTTAGTCAACGTTGGAGCCTAGAATCATGAGCACTGACTTCTGCAAGTTCTGTGTGGCCATTGCAGGGATTATCCAACTCATCCCAGAAATAGAGTGTGGTGGGAGGAGTGGTTCATGACAGAATAAGGCAAAGAAGAATGGAGGTCGGAGGCATGCCTGACTGCTACCTGGGACTAGTGTGGAGACAAAGTCTCCTTCTCTATGTAGCTCGATTAGGTCAGCCATTGTCCCCACACCATTTCCACAGGTAGCCAGGCATTTATTCTGTGATATCTGACAGTTGACTTGAATCATAAACCTCTTGCTTAGCAGCCAGGCACTAAACCATTTGCACCTCCTTGTCCCTTCTGCCAGGGGCACTATCAGCCTTTAAAATCCTCTAAAAACTCCTGTCTTCTTTTATAGTTCTATGTTCTTTGTCAAGATGTGGCTGGCAAGAAAATAGAGAATAGATTTATTCAGTTTTTTTCTATAATAAAAGAATATTCTGAATAACATGAGAAGACATGGGATGTAGAAAACTGAGACTATGGCTGAACTATGGTCATTCAAGTTTGTCTAATAAGCACTAGGGAAAAAATGCTCAAACTCTACCATAAGTCTTCCTTTAATGGACTACAATCAAGGCTGGAGTATCAATGTCTTCAGATATAATTGGGTTCTCCCACCCTCAGTAAGCTATAATAATTTTCGTCATTTACAAAACTAAGAGGGGCTGAGCCCCGATGGCGTAGTGGTTATGCACAGGACTGCGGCCCACTGGGTGGAGGTTCAATTCCAGCAGCGGCTCTACAGGAGCAAAGGCTGGGCCTCCTATTCCCACCACCAGAGGGCAGTGATGCCCCCCCCCCAAAAAAAAAGACAAAATGAAGAGTAAGGGCTATGGCAGGTTAGAAGCAGAAAGAACTTGGTGCTCTCCTACTTGATTGACACATGATGTTTCTGAGGCCTTCACTGAATGACTGAACACCAGCGCCAGGCTCCTGACTGACTCATGAGGCACTCTGCCTTCCACACATGTCTCCGGGAGCCACCACCCTGAAAACGCGACAGAAGCAAACACACATTAACTGAAATTTGTATCAGGAAAGCCAACAACAGAGGTACTATCTACTTTTCAGAATTCCAAGCCCAAATATCAAATACAATCAGTGCAGAAAAAGAATTTTAAGCGGTTGGAATAATAAATGTTAACTCTTTAATAAGGACAACATGTAAAAAGAAGAGTTCCCGGAAGGCACAGATGGTTTATGTGCGGCTAACCCAAAGAGTGCAAATTTGAGTCTCTCCACCTTGGAAGAAAGACCTGGTGATCTACTTTCTCCAAACCAGCCACTGAAAATCTTAGGCTGCTATGAGTCAGGGTCAATTTAAGAACAGCTGATTTGAGCTGGGGTCAGATTTTCAAGACGTGGTGAGAGGGAGAATAATATCCAGTCGCTGCTATACAAAACTGTGCTCAGGTCATCCCAATCCCACAGACACGCCCACCAGAATGATAAAGAACTGTTACTGGAAATCAAGATATAGGGAGTGGCGTATGTAAGTCTCAGAGAAGTCGGTTGCGTCTCTGTTCATAAAAAAATGTGGGCGCAACCTCCCATGGGGAAAAATGCTTAGCAATACTTATGTGAAGGCCAAGAGGAGAATCTGACCTAGTTTCCTAGTTTCCTTGGTGACCCAGTCTGTGTGGTAGAGATCACCAGGATTTAGACTCTGATTTTTCAAGGTGCATAACATCCTTCACAAATCTCACCAGAAGGATTTGAAGTGGAAACCCCACTAAATGAAGTGGGCTTTTCCACAAACTCAGTTGTAGCACTGGATTGAAATTCCCTAGTGAGAGAAGAAGCATAGGAGTAGCAGCCTAATGGCACAGAACTGAGAGTCGTTGGACTTTGGTTAGAGTCTTTGGCCTTGAGAGTGCCTGGTGAATGGTGGCCCAGAATTACCATATGCTTCCTGTTTTATTGCTCTCCTTGCTTCATTATGACATATATTAAGCTAGTAGACATGTCTCTACTGTTCTGAATGACTATTATTAGATTTTCCCTATCTCCACACCTTGTTTATGTAAATAGTGTTTAGTCACTTAAGAGTTTAATCTGTTCACATCAACAATTCATGCATGGCAATTCATAGCAGGTCTGTACTCATATAATTTTCTTTTCTCAGCAGTGAAAAAGAGCTATGTACCACTGGCTAAACTATCAACACTATGGATGCACAGGAGCTATACACATTGGGCTGCTAATCACAAGGTCAGGAGTTCCAAACCACCCGCCAGTGAGGCCCACAGAAGGATGAAACTTTCTAATCCTGTGAAGATTTTTAGACTCAGACAATCACAGGGGCAGGTCTACCATACCCTACCGGTCATGAAGAGTCAGCACTGACTTGATGGCAGTGGAAGTCATGTTCCAGATGAATAACTGATAATGTTCTCTAACATAAAGTGACAATGAAGCCTCTAAGGTGAACCATTGACATATATAAACCATAGACGCTTTCATGGATTTTGGATTTGCATTTAATTCTAGCTCGAATCTAAGAACAATTCGCTATTATGACATGGCCCTGTTTGAGGCTCGTCCTCGTGAAGAGGTCACTGAAAATCTAGGTGCAATAGCAAAGTGTGATGAAGAAACTAGATGATGCCCAACTCTTAGAAAAAAAATAGTCTCTGGGGTCCCACTGGCTTTTTTCAAACCAGCAGCCATCTAAGCAAGGCATAAGTTAAGTCTACATGAAAGAAGCACACCAGCATGTGTGATCCAAAAAATGTAAATCATATCACCTACATCTGAAGGAAGGAATGGTCTCATAGCTTAAATTGTGAGTACCTGGTTTTCAGAAGGCTGGGGTTGACAGTGAATGTCAAAAATCTGCTTGCAGGATCTACACATGGATTAAGCCTATGGTGAGTCCCCTCCAATCATAGATGAGGACTGTGAATCACCCTGTTATCAGAGAGAGCATTGAAAAGTCGATAATGACAGACATGGTTAAACAAAATATAATATCAGATCATTTGACATATTTTCCAGCTATTTTCATTTAAAAAAGCGTGGGGGAGGGAAAATAAACATGCAATCAAGAGCTGGTGACACCCCTCTGACCACGTACCGGGGATGTGAACAGCCTTGCTGGCATGCAGAGTGCATGGAAAGTGGATTGCTGCAGATGCAGTTAGGTTGAAATTCAGTACCCGGTCATTTGATCTCCTTTATGACCCATTTAAATTTGCTCTAGTTTTTAATTGAGATCTTTATCTGGTTTACCTTGTTACTGTTGTTCGTTTTTGTTTGTTTTTTATGCTTTTTTGTATGTGAAATGAGATGAATTGACCCTTAATGAGACGGATTAGCAAAACAACCAGACCCGTGGACTGAGACATGTGGGAGACCATGAGGATGGTACAAGACTGTACAATATGTCCTTCATTACACATGAGATTGTGCTAACAGTCAACTTCACAGCAACTAACAACTACCTAAAATGGGTATGTCATGCTTCCATCAACCAATGGATATAGACTTATTTGTAAACGCTGAGAAGCGCTAGAAATTATCACAGAAAAAGGACAAAGACTTGCTCCAACCACTGAAAATCTCCTAGCAAACCAGGAGTGGATGCCATCTCAAAACCACGCTGTAGGACAGGATGGAACTAGCTCTGCTCTCCCAACTAGATTGTGGCATGCATTTGGAGATCTGCATTGAAGGCTATGACTTCTCTTTGCACACATTTGATTACCTTTTTTTTTTTCTTTCTTACTGCCATCGAGGTGATTCCAGCTAATAGCAATTGCCCTTGTGACTTTCTGAGACTAACTCTTTACAGAAATAGAAAGCCTTGTCTTTCGCCAGCAGAGCGACTGGTGCTTTTGAACAGGTGACCGTGCAGTGAAACTACTGCAATATTAAAGGAGGGCAGAGATTTGTCAGTCTCACTTAGTGTCTTGTGTGATTAAATGTGCATTCATGCTGAGCCGGTTTCTTGTTGTGTTTTGAGTTGCTTTACCCATGTAACTGCTCACATGTGAAAACACCTTTATTTGGTAGTTAGAGCACTTGGAAAAATGTTCCCCCGATCAGCTGCTTCATTGCTTAAGTATGTTTTCTTCTCCAGGAACTACTGGCTTGTTTTGTTTTCATGTGCTGCTGAGTGATCAGGTGGGTGGCGGTTGTTTTTGATCTATTAGTTCTGCTTTCATCTTTCAGAAATGTCTCTTGTTGAGCAGTTAAGGAGATCTTACTGTTCAGTAAAGAAGAAGGAAAAAAACCCAAACAGCTATGTTAGCTGTAAGCCTGCTTTCCTCATAAGTGCAAACTGTTAGCTCTTGGGAAAGCACCTGCTGGAATCTGCCCTATCATGCCAGTGGAATTTCATGAAAGTATCTTGTATTTAAATTTACACTTCCCGTGGCTTGGCTTTGACAGCCGATGCCTTTTTGTTCTTTCCGTCAGTGCTTAGGCAATGACTGTCCCACTGCAGCTTGTCCTGACCCATTGCAGATGCTGGAAAAGGGAGCAGCCAATGGGGGAGCCTTGAGGCGTCTGGCCGCAGACAGAGATGCAGCATCTTTTCCAGCTTCCATCAGCAACCTCGCAATGTTTGCAGACCCCCCACAGTCACATCTGAACGTTCCTCCCAAGCCGGCCCAATGCCCTCCTGTGTTTGCAACTGTCACCTTTGGGAATATTTTGTCGATTCTCAGGATCCCTGGCCGCACGGTGGTGATGAGTTGGGCAACTGCAAGCTCAGCTGTTAGAAACCTCCACAGAAGAAAGATGGGGCTTTCATCTCCCATAAAGAATTATAGTCTCGGCTGAGTCCCGGTGGTGAAGTGGTTTGAGTGCGGGACTGTGGACCACTGGGTTGGCGGTTCAAATCCAGCAGCAGCTCTCCAGGAGCAAGGATGAGCTTCCTACTCCCACCAGAGCAGTGATGGGTGAAAAAAAAAAAAAGAATCTAGTTGGGAGCTTCACTATACTCCTCCAACCCAAAGGCTAGGTCCTCTAGAACGGGGTGGGAGTAGGTGCTTTGTGAGGTGTGCAGTAAATCTGGACAGGATGGGAGAGAGTAGCATCCTTGAGGAGCTGGAAGTCTCCTAGGCACAGGTAAAAGATGACTTCTGGAGGAGAATGAAAATATAAGGTGACTCAAGTTGAAGAAGAAAGAAATCACTGTAGTATTCTCTTCACTGTGGTAGCAAGAGATTGAACCAAAAATGTCAGAAAATACAATTACATATTGACTATACCCTTTGACCAGAAGCTCTGGTGGTACACGGGTCAAATGATTGAGTCCTAAGGTCAGCAGTTTGAACCCACCAGCAGCCCTCTGGCAGAAAGGTATGGCAGCCTACTTCTCGAAAGATGCCAACTGTGAAGGCTTTGGGGACGGCTTTACTCGGTTCGAGAAGGTTGCTCTGTGCTGGAATCTCCTCAAAAGCAATGGATTTTTATCTCGTTTTACTTGTAATAAAATTATTTTCAACAGTGTTAGTGATATGTAATTCATGTACCATACCATTCAATGATTCAATATGTATATATTTTTTGTAATTCAATATATTTTAAAAGGGTTCTGAAATCATCACCACAATCAATTTCAGATCATTTCATTCGTGTACCCATTACTATTTGCTCCCCATTTCCCCGAAACTTCCCCTGCCATGATGCTAAGACACCATTGATCTCCTTACGGTCTCGATAGCTATACCGCTCCTGGATTCCGCACAAAGAAAGTGGTGTTTTAAAGACTTCAGCAACGGCAACAACAGCAAAGTAAAGCATAGGAAGACTTCGATTCAAAATAAAGCAGCGACTTACTGTTGATATCAAACTCAAGCTCATGGTCATCTTGAGTCAGTTCTAACTCATAATGACCTCTGTAAGACAGAGTTGAGCTGTCCTTTGGACAAGAAGAAATTTTAAATGGGTCAAAAAGGAAAATAAATGATAAGATATTCAATTTTCAAACCACCAGTTGCTCTGAAGGACAAAGACTAAGCTTCCTCCTCCTGTAAAGAATTAAAGTAGAAACACTCAGCGGCAGTTCTTCCTTATCCTATAAGCTTGCTAGGACTTGTGGTTGACTTGATGACAGTGAAGGATCTGCAACAGAAGGGCTAGTGGAGCAGTGGGCACGCATCAGACTGCCAAGCCTAAGGTCAGCAGCTCAACCTCCCCAGCCAGTTTGGAGGAGAAAGATGATGCCACCTACTCCGACCATGACTCACAGCCTCAGAAATCCAAAGGACAGCTCAGCTATGTTCTACAGGGTCATAACAAGCCAGAAAGGACTCAAGGTGGCAGTAAGCTTTGATAGTGCCAGGAATTCACTTTGCAACTCACTCTTTCTGAGGGCAAGACTATTCACATCCCTAGTCAACAGTCCAGCAGAATTCAATAAAGGCTTACTTTGCATGAGGACCCTGCAAAGGGATTTGCAAAGGGATTTCACTGTCATCCATAGTTTTCTGTCATCCATAGTTTCCTGTAAACCAGGTGTTCAGAATTTGACTCTGATATAATTCCCTCCCCTGATCTTTGATTTTATTGTTTATAACCCTTGAGCACACATCAGTCAGTGTGCTCTTTTTGCAGAGCCAGCTGACACCTCATTTAGATGGCTGTTTGTTTTAAGACAAGTTTTTTTAAACCCCCAGATGCTTCTTTCTGATAGCTGGGCACTACCTAATTTATTTAACACACACCACTGACCTTATCTCCAGGCATTCCTTCATGAGAGCAAGTATTGAGCAGGACTACATCATATGATCATTTTTTTTCCTTATCTGCTTCTACTTAATATATTAATATAACTTTACAAAAAGTTCATGAAGTTAGAAAATCAATAGTTAAGATCCAATGTGAATAATTCACATGAGATCCATGTGAATGTTTGAGAGCTACAGCCCAGCGAGGGTTCAGTAGTAGAGATCATGCCTTTCATGCAGGAGATCCAGGTTACATTTTCGCGTTTTGGGCCACTGTACCTCAAGTGCAGCTACCTTCCATCTAGTGGTAGTAGCTTTTGTCTTCTTTGATTCTGCACAGGTTTTACCAGAGCTCCAGATTATGATAGATGCCAAAGAAACACTTGACAGACTTACTTTTGAAAAATCAGCCAAAAAATAAAAAAGATGGATCACCACAGTCCTAGTCACAAACCAACCGTGGGGATGGCACTGAACTGGGCAGTGTTTTATTCCATTGTGCTTGGCAGTCACCACTAATTGGGGTCAAGCCAATGGCAGCTAACGATCACCACGTAGTTGGTCAATAAACAGTTTCAATGATCTCTCTCTCTCCCCCCCCCCCCCGCCTCTCTCTCTCTCTCTCTCTCTCTCTCTCTCTTTCTCTCTCTCTCTCTCGCTCTCTGACACACATATACCTGTGATGAATATACAACAAGGTAAAAAATTGTTATTAGGGTTCTATATGCACAGGTTTATTAAAATCATGTGCTTACCATCCAGACACAATTACTGAAGACAAAATGGGTGCATAAGTAAATGTGGTGAAGAAAGCTAACGGTGCCCAACTGCCAAAAGATAGAGCATGTGGGGTCTTAAGGGTTTGAAGATAAACAAGTGCCCATCTAGCTGAGAAGCAACAAAACTCACAAGAAAGAAGCTCATCAACCTGTGTGATCGTGAGGTGTCGATGGGATCGGGTATCAGGCATCCGAGACCCAGAACAAAAAATCATAGCAATGTGAATGAGGGGAAGAGTAGAGTGGAGACCCAAAGTCCATCTGTAGACCATCGGTCATCCCCTGACAAATGGTCACAAGGAAGAAATGAGCTAGTCAGGGTACAGAATAGAACTGATGAAACATACAATTTTCCTCTAGTTCTTTAATGCTTCCCCACTATCACCACTATCATGATCTCAATTCTAGCTTACAAATCTGGCTAGACCAGAGCATTTAGACTGCTACAGATAAGAGCTCTCAACACAGGAAATTCAGAACAGATAAACTTCTCCGGACCAATGATGAGACTAGAGAAGGTAAGGGGAAGGTGAGAGGGGAGGTGGAACCAATCACAATGATATACATATAACCCCTTCCTGGGGGATGGACAACAGAAAAACAGGTGAAAGGAGAAAGCGGATGGTGTAAGACGTGGGGAAACATTTTTTTAAAATAAATTATCATAGGGCTGAGCCCCGGTGGCGTAGTGGTTGTGCGCGGGACTGCAGCCCACTGGGATGGAGGTTCAATTCCAGCAGTGGGGCTGGGCCTCCTACTCCCACCACCAGAGAGCAGTGATGCCCCCCCCAAAAAATAAATAAAAAATAAATAAATAAATTATCATAGGTTCATGAGGGAAAGTGGGGAATGATGAGCTGATATCAATGGCTCAAGTATAAAAAAATGTTTTGAAAATGATAACTGGAACAAATGGTTGACTCAATGAATGGGTGGATGGAAGCACGGTGATAAGCGCTGTAAGAACCCCCTATAAAGTGACTTTAAAAAAGAAAGAAAATGGTGACAGCATATGTACAAATGTGCTTGAACACAATGAATGTCTATATGGATTGTGATAAAAGTTGCAAGAGTCCCCAATAGAATGATTTTAAAATGAAGAAAGAAAGAACTAGAGGGAAAATAAATAATAAATTAATTAAATGCTTAAATATGTCTCTGTGATTAATGGACAAATACAGATAAGGTCTCTCCGCAATACATTTGTCTTAGTTTCATTAAGGTGTGTTTTATAAAAAGGTCTAATAAAAATAGAGGTTTCCAAGGGGATTTGTTGAGCTAGTTATATTCAAGGAACAGAGAGGTTCAGACAATTCTGGAGACTGGTTTGGGGATCCCAATGGGATAATCTGGATGGAATTTCTTTAAAAAAAAAAAAAGCTAAAAGGCTTATTATGAAAAGTTGTTTTTTTTTCTCTTTTTATTATTAGTATTAGAAACTGCCTTGGTAAGAGAAAGGCTAGAAAAGTTGCACTGGGGATTTTTTACCCATTATGATAATGCACCTGTTCTTTTTTTCAACAGTAGTAGGACTATCCTGGCATAATTTTATTGGGAAACCTTTCTGCCTCCCCCTCCAGCCTGAATCTTGCCCTACAGACATCTTTTGGTTCCCCAAACCTCAAAGAACATTTGCAAGGAACACAATTTGAGTCGCTCAAGGATGCCCAAGCACCCATTTTGACACAGTGTCGATTTAAGAGCATAGAATCCTGTGGGGGGAATTAAAGAGATGGAAACACTACTTTACGAAGCATACAGACCTAGATGACAAGGATGCTAACACAAAAGCTTCACGTTTTGTTATGTCTGTATAGTAAAGGTTTCTATCATTTCCGAGCAATACTTTTTGATGTAACCTTTCTTCTCGCCTTTGGAGTTGGAGCATTCGCCCCTCACAATTGATTTTTTTTTTCACATCTTCCCTTCCACCACACCTCAGAAACCCAAATGGAGCCCAGACCTCCACTTCTGCGCCAACAAATTTAGCCCTAACCACTGACAACTATGAGAACAGCAGAGCCGTGCTGGCTTTCTACACCAGGTAAAAAGCCCCTGCATTTTCTTTTGCAATGTTAGGGCCAACTCTTCACTGCTTAAAGAGTTCCTTAAATATGGGTGTGCTACATATTCTACTGCTGTTTAAAACCCAAAGAGAATATTTTGGGGATAAGGATGAATCATTCTACTACATATTTTTGAATGAGGATTTTAAATCAACTGCTATATTTTAATATCTAGATAATCATAGGAAATGCAGTTGGTCTTATTTTCCTTTGAGTTCAGATTTTTTTTTCAAATGAGTTTTTAAAAATCACTAAAAACACGAAAGATGCATAGAAATCATTCAGATTAGGGCAAAATCAAACATACAACAGGATATTAATAAATGCTGGGGTTTAGAAACCACTATTGTCATAGAAAGTATAAGAATACAGGGCAGGTGGTATAATAAAGTAAATTAATCCACAGGAATTCCCATTTCTTTTTAAAGTTCAATAGACTTTACTATCAAATTCTAAATAATTAAATTGGAGAATGAGAGCTGTTCCTTTGAATTTCAAGAGTCAGCTCACAAAATTTAAAATTAAGAAAGAAATGGAACTTCTGAAACAGCAACAAGTTATCTTTCTCAAGTCACAAAGAGGCGAAAGCAAAGAGGGCCACAGAGCCAAATACGTCTCGCCTTTGTCCTATTGAATTGGTTGGAATCACCAGATCAGTTTGTTCCAATAACTACTTTGTCCTTGGTCATTATGGTTGTCAGGTGTCATGGAGTCAGCACCAACTATGACAACCATAGGTATGACTGAACAAAACACTGCCCAGTCCTGCACCAGGCTCAAAAGGTGTCAACTTGAGTCATACCCTCTTCTAAAGTGGACACTCAGAATACCTTAATCCTGTCCATTAGCAGAGCAGAGAACCTCTCCAAAAGATTATAGTCACCTGCACAGAGGTTAGAATTCGTGATGCATCATGTGAGATATCATGGCTAGAAGGGCTATAGCAATCAACGATCCCTCGGGTGAGTGAGGACAGAGAAGGAGAAGGTGCATGTGCGACTGCTGTCAGAACAGATGTGAAACAGGGAGTATATTGTATAAACGGCCTTGCCTTGAGAAGTGGGACTTTCATTTTTTCCATGCAAATTGTAAGCCTCATTTACATTTACTTAATTCAAATAAAGTTTATCTTTCCCTAGTAATGAATAAACTGGACTCTAGTCACTCATCTTTAGGAAGACATATTTAACGTCATACTTATTGTTAATTTTCGATATTTCATTTTCAATTAACCTGCAGCAGGGTTATTCAATTTTTTTCAAGAACCAGGGAGTCACAGTGTTGTTTGCAAGCCATCTAAAGCAATAGTTAAACTTCCACTCTATTAGCTAACTCGATAGATCATGCAACTTTTTCCCAACTTAACTCTTTCTGCTTTTGTTTCTTGCTAAATGTGACCCTTACCCTAGGTTTTCATATATATATTTAAGAAAAGTTCTGGATGGTGGTGGGAAGACAGGGATAGGATAAACCATTATATGATTTTACCAACAAAACTCTTTGGTTCCGGTTTTGTTCCGAGAATTGTTTGAAAGCATTAAATTGGAAAACTATAAATTCAGCCAGATTTATGTGTGCCGTTGAGATTGGATATCTTTATGACTTTTTCACGATGGCTAAAAATACCAGCAGCGCCAAGTGACCTCCTCAATGACTAACCATCTGTGATTTGCTTTTGTCATCTGCTTTTCGAAGGTGTAGATTTGGCTCAACTGAATAGCCATCTGGGATGAGTAAAGCCCAAAAGATAATAAAAGTCTCCTACTGACACATCGAGTTCTTCTGTACTGATTTCATCTCCTTAGTCTTGTGCATAATTGGGCTGAGTATTGCGCATGTTAGCCATTAAGATCCTCCTTGCTTACAACCTTCACCCTTGATGGCCCTAACTTCTCGAATCCCCACGAATCTTGATCTTCTGAACAACGGTGGCTCTCATCCTGGAAGCCGACTGCAGTATCTGCATTGTTTGGTGGGTGTTTCTATCTCTTCGCACCCCAACTAATGTGTAGCTCAATGAAGGTACAAGTCGACGTTCAGTTTTTCTCTTCTAATGACGAACCAGCATACTGCAAGGGAAGAAGTCAACACACATCAGGTGAGCTTCCCACAGCTTCAGGGACATTTGTCTGCGTTCCGAGGTGTTTAGGGAATGTGCTATCCTTGCCATCAGTGTGTCTTCAAAATATAGCCAGGCCTGGGTGCCAGGGCCGCACAGGAGAGCTCTTAGTTATGGGAAAGACACGCAGTGACAGGGAGCCCGACTAGGGATGCCAGCAGACCCCAAACTTGCCGCAGTAGAGTTCCCAATGAGACTGCAAAACACAACCAAAGTCGAGTGCCAGGAGGTGATTCTGAAGCTGTCCATCCTTACAGACTCCTTTTCCTCCAGCACAGCAATTCCAGGGGATGAGCTGCTGGCCTTGTGTCTGGCAGCTCCAAACCTAATCCGCAGCACCGCCCCAAACAAACTCCCACGCTGCCATCACCACGGCACTGACTCACACAGACCCTAGAGGACACGGTCAGAACCACTCCTGGGAGTTGCAGAGACGGCCGCTCTTCCCTGGAGTGGAAATCTCCACCTTTCTCCTGCAGAGGGCCGCTGATGCTGACCTGGGGGTGACAGCTGAACAGGTAACCACCATGCCACCAGGGCTCCTGCCAGGGTCCCTTGAAAGTGACTTTAAAGACAGTAAACAGGAGAGCATGTTTATAGGCCCAATGTCTTCCAGAATGCTTAATTGGGAAAGAGAAAAGCTTGCTTGTTTTCTTCTGTCCTTTTAAATATTTAACTTATACATATATATTTAAAAATACATATTTGTAAAAATACATTCATTGACTGGCTTGATATTGTAAATTTTCCATTAAAAGTCACACCTCGCTTTTTTTGCCTTTTTTCTTTTTCATCAATTGAAGGTTCCACCAAGTTACTTTAAAATCTGACTCTGAAAAATATATCCATAGATTTAAATTATAAACCAAAGTTTGATAACAAGGAGGAAAGTCGAAAAGAAAAAATGAAACCACATCTTACCATATATAGGAGAAAATGTGAAGTAGTTCAGATGACAAATATTGTAGGCTTCGATTCTAACATCATTCCAAATCCCCTGGGTAGGAAAGGAAGGCCCCCAGTCCCAACTAAAGGAACATTGCTCCTACAATTTCAAACAGAGGGGAGAGAAAGCAAGCTTCTGAGTAATGTAAAATTTAACCTTGAAAACCAGGTTTCCATTTAAAACATTATATGATGGTATGACATTACATATATGGTCTTCCAGTTATGCCCTCTTATGGCCTATGTAATTCCTTCTGCATGGTATAGACCAGACCTACTAAATTGCTCCTAACCGACAGAACAGAGAAGAAGGGATCGATGGGAGTCGCTTCCTAAATGAGGTCAGAACAGCCTATCTTCTGGTTTTGGACACAGTCACTCTCAGCCAGAGAGGATCCAGCCCCTTCATTGTAAGGCAATCCTGCGGAGAGACCTGTGTGAGGGTGCTGGGATCCAGTCTTCGGAGGCCTGCCCACATGCACCGGAGAGAGCGAGCAATCAGACCTCGTCGGTCCCAGTCTGGCCTTGAGATGAAGCAGCTCCATCCTGGGTGATCGTAGTCTCCAGAGGGACTTGGATCCAGCGACCCCGAGCGAAGCCTGGCTTAGCTGGCTGGCTGAGAGACTGTGACAATAAAGACTGTTCAAGGTAACTTGCCTCCCATGACAAGATGACTTAAAACAATCTCCAAGGTCTCAACTTACGCAACATAGCAAAGTGATCAGAAATGCTCCAAACCATAAACCTAATTAAGAAGAACTGTCCGTGTGCTCTTCAAAAGCATATTCCACTAAACGACACAATTGTTCCCTCTAACATTCTTCAAGTTATTTCTGGACCTAATCTTTGTATGAGGTAGGAAGGGGCAGCTAATTTCCCTAAATACAAATGACAGGCTGGAGACGCCTCACGGGGTTTTCAAAGTCAGGCGCCTTCACGCTGGACCATGCCCGTGTTCACAGAGATATCAATACGCAATGTACTTGGGGAGGGAAAGACTCTCGGGGCCACAGACACTGTGACAATAGAAATCTGAGTCTGGTTCTTGATTTCAGCAACAAAAAATTCTGATCATCTATTGAGAAAACCTGAGAGACTGTTTTAAGTGACATGGGAGGGAGAAAGACAACACTTCATGGATATATAACACATGGGCCACCATTTCTGATAACATGGCAAAATCAAGGCATGTATTCTCCTCACATTCGAACCCGGTCAGTCCTGGTTAGAAGTCAGAGTGGGGGCAGAGCAGCTTGTGTGTTGGATGGCTGAGACCAAGATCAACAGTGAGAAGCTCCCAGCTGCATTCCTCCGCAGGGGAAAGAGAAGACTGCTCCGGCAGGGATTTCCTGCTCCAGGAACCCTGTGTGGGTTCCTTGTGAATCAGAACGGATACCACAACAGTGTGTCTGATTTGGATCTTAGTCCGATTACAGCTGGGAGGCAAACAGTTCGAGTCACTGACACGAATGTGGGCAAACTGCAAACAGGAGGAGGGGTCGTTTTGACCTCAGTACCAATATAAGTACCGTTGTTTTTAGGTGCTGCCCAGCCAATTCTGGTGCATGATTACCATACCTAATGGAATAGTAATTTCTATGCGCTTTGTTAGATTTTGTAATCTGTATAGAAGCAGATATGCCGGCCCTTCCTACCATGAAGCCACCAGCAGAGGCATACGAACTGCCAAACCTTTGGTTAGTAGCCGAGCACATTCACTTCTTCACTACCAGTGCGTCTTATACAGGTTCTGCCAGCTGCCAGGGAGCTGATTTCCACTCATAGTGAGGCTATCTGTTCAGGATTTCCAAGACTGTAAATCTTTTAGGAGCAGACAGCCTCAACCCTCTCTCATGGAGCAGCTGAGGAATACAGCCACCTACCCTGTGATTACAAGACCGACATCTAACTATATTGCAACTACACAAATACAAATACATATATAAACACAGACATACAGTCTGGTGAGTGTTGAACTGCTGAACACAAGATTGGTAGTCAAACCCGCCAGCTGCTCCCCAGCAAAGGAGGCTGTGTGCTTCGGGAAAGATGTATAGCCTCTGAAATCCTATGTAGCGTCACTGTGAATCAGAATGCGTGCAATAGCAATGGGTTTGGTTTTATGAGGGAGTATACTTCAACAGTAAGATCATACAACCAAAAAAGAACCAGTTAAGAGGTCGTGAATAATCTGAATTTAGCAGTTGACATTTTTTAACCTGAAGAATGCTGGCAACCCCCACTCTGCCAAAAAAAAAAAAAAAAACCTTTAGTATCTTCACAATTAACCCAAAGATTCTATGTTCTGTAAAAATTAAATATCCTGATAGAATACCATTGCTAGTATATATTAGAATAAAGCCAAATAGCAAGAAAAAGTTCCCTCTGTGGATGTTGTTATCTTTAAATTGGATTTTATGAGAAGTAAGGAATAAATATTGAACACATGCTCAAATATACTAATATTTTCAGAAGGCTTCCTAGTAAGAAGCATCACGAATAAACATGAACCTCGAAGTCTGGGGAAAGATGGATAAGCCTACAGGTTAGCAGGCAATCTGCAAATACATCATCAATCACATATATGTCTTCTTCTGAAACGTGGTTCAGGGGGAGAAAAATAAAACCTCGCCTGATGAACATTGTCCATAGAAATTCAAGAAGTTTTTTCATTCTAAATTCCAATTTTCAAACACCACAGAAGGGGGCAAAAAAAGACACACCCAATGTCTGAAGTGCCCCTGGAGCCTTTCAGCACATATTTCACGTGCCGCCCCAGCCAGCCCTCAAGGCTAACTCTCCATCCACTGGAAAGGCCATTACCTTTCTGATAAAGTTGACATGGCACTCCCCTTTCTGCACACTCGGCGGGCAGTTGGGAGGCACCTCGTAGTTAATGTGAGCTTTGCTCTGTTGGGCCGCATACGTCACTGCTGACTGGAAACGAAGCTCGATGGTGTTCAGTGTGTCTTTGACCACACTGGTGATATCAAAGCTCTGAATAAAGAGAGAGCAACACAGAAAACCCAGGATGTGAAAGCACTTTCACAGGTAAAGTTTTCGATATAGGGTAGAATTATCCTAGATGCACAAGGTAGTTCAAATGTTTGTTTGGCTTCCTTGTGGTGCAAAATATTTCTACACACACGATATACATACATATGCAGATATTTGTATTTGTATGTTTCTAAGAACACAGACATGTTTTGATTTACAACCAAGCATAATCTCCTACAAATAGGTGCATTAAGGTTTCGCCTTCTATTTTTCCTCCCAGAGTGATGGTTCTAGAGAAACGGTGGATAGAAAATGCCTCTTCCCTAGAATGTCTACACATCACACTGAACAGCCCAGAGCTTCTAGATTCTCATGGCCACCTGACTCGTCAGTATGTGGAGCAGGAACTTCTAGGTCATACATTATTTTTGATTAGAAAAATCTACCCTTGAAATAGAAATCACTCTTTTTGTCTTTTCTTCTTCTTCTTCTTCTTCTTCTTCTGCTTCTGCTTCTGCTTCTGCTTCTGCTTTTTCTCCTCTTCCTCCGGCTTTTCCTTCTTCATGTGTGTATTTTAATAAGCTAAATATATAGCAAAACATCTGCCATTTCAACATTTATACATGCACAACTAATTCAGAGACACTAATTCCTCATGTTGTATGACTGTCATCACTATCTGCTTTCACTTTTTACATAATTCTTAGCAGAAACAAAGTGCCCACTAGGAAATAAGGAATGCTTTCTTTTCTTTTAAAGTGATTGGTGAACGCTGTGATGCCATGAAGCTGGGGTTCTTACTATAATGCTGTCAGAGTAAGGAACTCTCCCAGCGGTTCAGTCACTGGCATTACCGTTCGTACCAACAGCCCCTCTAGGGAAAGGCTGTGTGCACCTGGGAAATCAAAGGCTTCGGACAAACAGAATCAGTCGCCATGGAGTTGGTTCTGACTCAGGGCACTCCTGGGTGCCACAGTAGAACGAGGGAGGCACCTTAGTATTTTCCATGGGTTCTTTTTCTGAAGTAGGTCACCAGGTCTTTATTCTGAAGGACAAATCATAGATCTGAATGACAACATAACTCTGTGAAAAGAGCCCGGGGATCATAGTGGGTTATGAGTTGGACTGTTAGAACCGTAAGGTCAGCCGTTTGAACCCATCTGCCACGGGTCAGGAGGAAAACGAGGATGTCTGCTTCAGCAACTAGTCACAGCCTCAGACCCCTAAAGGGCCAGTTCTCCTTGGTCCTTTTGGGTCCCAAGGTGTTGGAGTCCACGCGGTGGCAAGGAGTGTGCAAAAATAGGTATCCCTGTGTGGGCCACCGTTAACGTACTCAGCTGCTGACAGACTCTAACGTCTAACCTAAAGACAGCAAAAAATACAGGGATGAAGGCTTGCATCTCCCTCGGGGGCACCTCCAAACAATGGCCTGGCCATCTATTTCCCCCCAAAATCAGTCACTGGCCACTGTACGGAGCAGAGCTCTACTCCAGCACACAGGAAGTTAGCAAGAGTCAGAAGAGAAGCGACAGCATCACCTATCTGGCTTTCAAATGATGTCCTTTAAGTTTCCTCCTGGCCGTAATCACGATACTATTGAAGTTTAACTTAAGTGAGATGTTATGTATGAAAAACATTTCAGATATGTCATCCACTTGCGTACAAATTTTTTTCTTCTTCTTCCCGCCACACCTCTCCTCTCCATCACCCTCACCTGGGCTGCGCGGTCCCCAAAGTGCATTTCGCAACATGATGCCACTGAGGTCTGAGGAGCAGAGGCACTCCTGACAAGAAGCATTTGAGTGAACCAATTTCAACGACACGGGGAAAATATTGTGATTGAACCTGAACACCAATCCGAAGAAACTGACCTCAGGATTGCACATAGCCATCACACTAACCCCCTGACCCACTTCGCGTTTGTAAAAGATCATGTTGGAAAGCAGATAGATGCTCCAAAAGCACTAATGCGCTAAATCAAGCACTCAGTAATGGAAAGAGTTCAGACTATTTTTCTACCTGATGTCTCATATCCAGGGGGCACTGGACATGTCTTATTTCTTCATTTCCTCCAATCTCACCCCCACTGCTAGGATATAACTATTAGAATCTAGTAACTAAATACCAACTCTGGCTTGGATTTATCTAATAACTCAGTATCAATGAAGAAACTCGAATTCAGGATAACCTTGAATAGTATGTTTACTTGAATTATTGGAACTTGAATATATTTATTCTCTCCATTCAGAACAAGATTTGTTTGAAATACTACTTTCTTGCGTTTAATAAGAATGGCATCTGTAGATCTATCCGAAGTATTTATCTAGCACATAAAATTTATATCTACTTAGTTGTAGGCAAGAATCTATTCACAAAATTGTTCCAAATCGAGTGCATCGTTATGCTCATGTTGCAGTGGTGCGGTGCCTTCTGACTCACGGTGACTAGATGTATAAGTAGGACAAAGCAATGCTTCATCCTGCACCATCCTCACAACTAGCATTCCATTCTGTGAGCCTGCAGCCACTCTGTCAATCCATGCCCTTGAAGGTCTTCATCTTTATCCCTGAACAAACATGACCTTTTCCAGGAACTGGCCTCTCCTAACATGCCCAAAGTACTTGAAGAAAAGATTCACTAGTCTTGCTTTTAAGGAGTGATTCTGGATATACTTCTTTCAAGATAGGTTTGTTGGTTCCTTTGGAAGTCCGTGGTACATTTGATACTCTTTTCCGATGCCTTAATTCAAACACGTCAGTTCTTCGGCCGTCTTCCTTACTGACCAACTTTCACATGCATATGAGGCCACTGAAAATGTGCTTGATAGAAATGATTTGTGGATTGTTATGAGCTGTAAGTAAGAACCCCCAATAAAATGATCAATTAAAAATAAAAGTAAGAGAGAAAATACCATGGCTTGGGTTGGGTATACCTCAGTCCTCAAACTCGTATCCTTGTTCTCAGCCATGTTAAAGAGGTTCTTTGCAGCAGATTCGTCCAGTGCAATACATTGTTTGATATCCTGACTACTGCTTCCATGATTATCAGTGTGGTTCCAAGGAAAATCAATTAATTCCTTGACAACTTTAGTCTTTCCTCCACTTATTTTGATGTTGACTGTTGGTCTAGTTATAAAGGTTTGGGTCTTTTTACCTTAACCTGTAATCCACAGTGCAGGTTGCAAACTTTTCTGTTCATTCAGAAAGTAAAGTTGCATCATCTGCATATCAAAGGTTGTTATTAAACCTTCCTCCAATCCTGCACCACATTCTTCTTCATGTAGTCAGCTTCTCAGATTACTTACTCAGTATCCAGGTTAAATAAGGAGGATACATCCCTGATGCACACTTTTCCTGATTTAAACCTGCAGTACTTCCTTGTTCATTGGACCCCCTCTTGGTTCATCAATACACATGAGTACAACAAAATGTTCTTGAATTCTCATTCTTCTCAATGTTACCCACAGTGCTTTGTGATCCACACAGTTCCTATGCAATACATAAAACACGAATAAACATCTTTTTTGTTTTTCTCTGCTTTTAGACAAAATCCATCTGACGTCAGCAATGACATCCCTTGTTCCACTTCCCTTTCTAAATCTAGTTGAATTTTGGGTTGCATCCTGTCAAGATTCTGTTGCAATAATTTTTTTAAGTTAGATTCAGCAGATGTTATCCATATGTGATATTAATGATATTGTCTTTTAATTTGTGCATTTTGTTGGGTCACATTTCTTTGAAATGAGCACACATATGAATTGCTACATGATGTTGGCATAGATAAATGAATGCTTCTAGGGTCATTAGCTTGTTGAAATAGTTCCATTGGAGTCCCATTAAACCCTGGAGCTTTGTTGTTCATTAATGCCTTCAGTACGACTTGGATATTGTCTTTCAGTTTTTGAGCACAGGCTATCTCTTGAAAGGGTTGTATGTCGACCTATTCTTTTTGCTACAGTGACTCTATCAATTTATACATTTTATATCTTCTTTTGATGCTTCCTGCCTCATTCATTGTTTCCCACTTTTGCATTCAAATTGCCAATGATTATCCATGCAGATTGATTGCAAGTTAGATCAATTTCAGTCTGAAGATGTTGGAAGAATTCTTTAATTTCTGCATCAAGAACTTTAGTGGTTGGTGCATAACTTTGAATATTAATAGTAGTAACTAGACTTCTTTTTAAGCATATACTAGTATCTCTCACAGGCAGCATTTTACTCCAAGATAGAACTTGAAATGTTCTTTTGGATGATGAACAAGGTGCCATTACTCTTGCATCTGTCTTTACCAGCACAGTTGCCCTAGGCTGCCTGATTCAAAGTGGCCAATACCAGTCTATTCAGCTCACTAGTCCTCAGAATTATTGATCTGTGTGGATTTCATTTTATTTTTGCCAACTTCTAGTTTTCCTAGATTCATATTTTGTACATTCCGCCTTCCAATTATGAGCGGATATTCACAACTGTCTTTTCTCATTTTGAGGGGTCCACCAGCAAATGAAGATGCTGAAAGTTTTACTCCATCCATGTCACATGGGCTGACTCTCTTTGAGAAGCAAGTTCTTCCTATCTCGAATGTTTTCTGATCAGAGGGGCTCATCTCCTGGTACTTTATCTGAAAACATTTTGTTGCTTTTTAGAAGGTTTTCAGTGGCTGACCTCTCAAAAGTGGGCAACCTTCATAGTCTGTCATCAGTCTGTAGCTTCACTGATACCTGTTCATCTTGGTGACCCAGCTGGGATTTGAAAGAGTGGAGACATATCTTTCAGCATCACAGAAACATGCAAGTCACCACGGTATGACAAACTGATGGACAGGTAGTAGATTAAGATAAAAGTAAGTATTAAACTAATCAAATATATAAAACAGAGCCAGTGCCTTTTAAAACATTTTCTTAGTGTATTTAAAAAGCATTATAAACTATTAACTAGCATAAAATGCTGAATAAATATTCAATAACAGTATTTTAATGCACACTTTAAAAGGTTACAGGGACTCAAGGCATATTCTGGATATTCTGAACAACAGAAAAAGGAACAGCATTCGTTGAACATTCTCTAATTGTCAAGCACAGTGCCACCGATTTTACATGGGTCATTAAATTTTCACAATAACCCCCTAGGGTACAGTGTAGATTCTTAAAATCTTGCATTCTTAAGAAGCACTTCTCAATACAAATCTTCTTATTTTGATAAGTATGGCAACTGAGGCCCCGAGCAATAAAGTAATTTAACCAGTGCTCAGAAAAGCTTGAATTTTTCTGTGTGACCAATGAAGCACTTACCTTTCTCTGCTCATTGTAACAAGTCAAGCAAACACTCATTAAGTGAGCCTTTTAATTACATTCCATTAGATACTTACATATCTACGGAACATGTTGTCTGTTTTCCCAATAGTAACATTATTGAGCAGAACTTCTGCCACTGTGTCAATGCTCTCGAAAATCAGATGTACTTTTTGCCACTGGCTAGAAAACAAAACAAAAACAGAAAAGATTTTTACAACAAGATGTATATATCATTCCCTTAGATAACTTTTATTTTATTAGGTAAGAACTAAGGGAATAGATATTTCCCAGGAAACATGCAATGTTATAAAGCACTTCTCAGTACCATTTTCAGAAGACCTGGTTTAACCCCCTTTTTATATTCTTTGAGTGATCCTGCCGATCTCTTCGTTATAATCAATCTCCATCAAGTCAGGAGTTCTGAGTTCCCAAGCACGCTGATTTCTCTCTGGTGACTTCACAAAGTGTTTATGAGAATCAAGATAAAGAATAGATGCAAAAGCATTGCCACAAAGCAGCACATTTAGTGACACATATGAGAACACATTAACCAACAACAAGTATTTATGAGCTAATATTATATGCCTTGCACTCTGCTAAGCCTTCAAGGAACTAAAATCGTTTAATGTACTTCAAGAGCCTACTGGGTAGAGTGTAAGTGCTATCAGATCAGAGTTTCCATCATTAAGGCAGACTGCCAGAGAGAAACAGTGACTTAAAGATGGGCCAGATAAATAAAACATGCAATGTCTATACCACTCCGTAGTAATTTCAAAAAAGTGAAGTAATTAAAGGAGCAGGTCAGAAAGGATAACATATCACCTGATTTTGTTTAAAAGAAAATCCTTCGTGATGGAATGTAGATTAGAGACTGGATATTGGTGTTGAGGGCTGGAGTATGTATTGGAGCATGGGAAGAATGGGGAGTGACTACTAAGACAGATAGTTTTCTTGTTGAAATGATGAAAATGTTGTAGAGCTGTAGGATGGCTGTACATTCTGTGAATATACTAACGAATGGGGTGTACACTTTAAATGAATAAATTGTGTGGTATGTACATTCTACCTCAAAAAAAATTGCACTCTATTTTTTAAAAAAGATGAGGATAGACACCCATGAAAAAGCAAACCAAGGCAACAGCATTATTAACATTAAGGTAACAAGCTTGGTTCTGCAAACTTTGTGCTGGAATCAAAAGGAGGAAAGCTGGGCTGCAGAGGGGGCCTGGGCAGGGAAAATGAAACAAGATCCTTACAGATATTCTGAGAAACTGAAGTCTGACTTGCCCAGGAAAAGGTATACACATTCGCTTATGCACACATTTGTCTTCAGTGATTGTGTCGGGAAAGTGAGCATCATGGAATGCCAATTTAATAGATCAAAATGTTCTTGCACTGAGGAAGTACTTGAGTGGAGGTCCAATGCCCTTCTGCCATCCTAATACCAACCCTATAATTATATATTCGATCTATTTCCCCATCGTCATATATAATTATATTCACCTATGTACATGCCTGTATTTAGACCTCTATAAGCAAATGTAATGAAGAAAGCTGATGATGCTCTGCAATCAAAAGATGTAGCATCTGGAGTCTCAAAGGCTTGAAAATAAACAAGCAGCCATCTAGCTCAGTAGCAACAAAGCCCACATGGAAGAAGCACACCAGCTTATGGGACCACAAGGTGACAAAGGGATCAGTTATCAGGCTTCTCGAACTAAAAATCATAACATTGTGTGCTCACCTTCCTGATATGATGGCTGATGACAAATATGTGCATTAAAATGTGATGAAGAAAGCTGATGGTGCCTGGCTATCAAAAGATATAGCATCTGTGGTCTTAAAGGCTTGAAAGTAAACAAGCGGCCATCTAGCCAGAAGCAACAAAGCCCACGTGGAAGTAGCACACCAATCTGTGTGACCATGAGGTGTCAAAGGGATCCGGTACCAGGCATCAAAGAACTAGAAATTGTGTCATTATAAATGAGGGGGAGTACAGATTGGGAACCCAAAGCCCATCAATAGGTGAAGCAACATCCCCTTACAAAGGTGGTTGGCGGGGAGTAGGTGAGCTAGTCAAGGTACAGTGTAGTAATAATGAAATGTGCAACTTTCCTCTGGTTCTCAAATGCTTTCTCCCACCCACTATCATGATCCCAATTCTACCTGACGAATCCAGCTAGACCAGGGGATGTATACTGGAGCCGGAAACATGGGGAATTCAGGATAGATGATCCCTTTAGGTCCAGTGGTGGGAGTGGTGATACTGGGAGAATGGAGGGAGGGTGGAGTAGAAACCAGTTGCAGGGATCTACATATAACCTCCTCTCTAGGGTATGGACAACAGGGAAGTGAGTGAAGGGGTACATCGGACAGTATACGATATGAAAAAATCATAACAATTTGTAAATTATTAAGGTTTCATAGGGGCCGGGGAGTGGGGAAGGGAGGGGAAATATGGGGAGCTGGTACTGGGGGTCTAAGTGGAAGGAGGATGTTTTGAGAGTGATGATGGCAACAAGTGTGCAAATGTGGTGTGAATACAATTGACATATGTATTGATTGTGATGGGAGTTGTATGAACTCCCAATAAAATTATTTATAATTTTAAAAAAGGAGGGGGGAAGAAGAGTTTATACCAAGGGCCCAAGTAGAAAATATTTGGAAATGAGGATGGCAATATATGTACAAATATGCTTGATAGAAATGATGTATTGGGAGGGAAGGGATCCCACAGGAATAGAGAACTATAGGCCAATATCTTTAATGAACATAGATGCAAAAATCTTCAACAAGATATTGGCCAATAGAATACAAAAATACATAAAAAACATAATACATCAGGATTGGGTAGGGTTCATCCCAGAGATGCAGGGATGGTTTAACATCCGTAAATCCATCAATATTATACATCATATTGATAAACTGAAGTACAAGAACCATATGATCATTTCTATAGATGCAGAGAAAGCATTTGACAACATCCAGCACCCTTTCCTAATCAAGACGCTCAGACAGGAATAGAAGGACAGTTCCTCAAGTTAATACAAGCTATTTATGAGAAGCCAACAGCTAACATAATAGTCAATGGAGAAAAGACTAAATCAATCCCACTGAAGAAGGTGACTAGACAAGGATGCCCGTTATCCCCACTTCTATTCAATATAGTACTGGAGGTCTTAGCAATTAACATAAGACAACGGAAAGATATTCAAGGTATCCAAATGGGAGAGGAGGAGGTCAAGTTATCATTATTCGCTGATGACATGATCCTGTACATCGCAAATCCCAAGAGCTTCACATCCGGAGTACTAACAGCAATAGAGGAATATGGAAGAGTAGCAGGATACAAGATCAACAAACAGAAGTCAGTCGTTCTGCTCTACACATCTGACAAGACCACAGAAGAGGAGATCAAGAAAGCAGTTCCATTCACAATAGCCAAGAATAAATTGAAGTACCTAGGGATATACCTGACCAAAAAAAAAAAAAAAGACCTATACAAGGAAAACTATAAAACCCTACTACAGGAAACGAAAAGCAACCTCCACAAATGGAGGAACATCCCATGCTCATGGATTGGGAGACTCAATATAATAAAGATGTCTATCTTACCCAGGGCACTCTATAAGTTCAATGTTATCCCAATCCAAATACCAACAGCCTTCTTCAGAGAACTAGAAAAATTGATCACAAACTTCATATGGAGAGGGAAAAAGCCCAGAATTAGCAGGGATCTCCTCAAGGATAAGAACACAGTCGGAGGGTTGGCTTTACCTGACTTTCACACTTACTACAAAGCCACAGTGGTCAAAACAGCATGATACTGGCATAATGACAGATACACAGATCAATGGAAAAGAATAGAAAACCCAGAAATAAAACCACTAGCATATAGACAACTGATTTTTGACAAGGGCCCCAAAAACATCAAGTGGGAGGGTGATGCTCTATTTAACAAATGGTGTTGGAGACAATGGAAATCTACGTGTAGGAAAATAAAACAGGATCTCTACCTCACCCCATGCACAAGAACAAACTCGAGG